>WBNM01010172.1:0-20335 GCA_013399055.1 Ramphastos sulfuratus | reverse complement strand
TCCAGGTCCCTTACCAGCTTTGTCACCTTGGGTTCATGTAGGGGTTCTCATGTATTGACAATTTAAAAATACTTCTGTGAATTTAAATAATAAATTTAGGTTATATGGATGAAAAGCCTCCACCCCCAACCTCCAAAAAGAAAAAAAAAAGAAAAAACTCAAGAAAAGTAAAGGGAAAATAAAAATATTACTTAATTTACAGCCACTGTAGTATCCCCTCTCTGTATCCTTTGTGGTTTGTGGGTTTGAAGCATTTAATTATGATTCTAGGGCTTTGATGGAATTTTTTTTTTTTTTTTAAACAATAGTACAATTAAATTAAGTTTTGTATCTCTACTGGCTGATCTGTGCTTCTTACTTTTCTGCAGACTTTTAGGGTCAAAATAAAACTGCTTTTTTTTTTTCTTTTTTTGTCACTAGTCAGAATAAGTGACATTAAATACTATCTAGAACAGGAGACCAGTGATTTTCAATTAACATTTAATAGGAAACTGTTTAATATCAATTGTTAGTAAATAGGCAGATTAGCATTAAATGAATGCTAAATAACATAGACAAAGTTTTCCATTAAGCAAACCCATATTAGGTGTATTCAATCTTTTACAGTAAGTGCTATTTAGTCTCAAGTTTGCTCAGCTGGGAGATGTTTCTTAATCAATGGGAATTTATTTCATTTATGTGTTTTTAGCTACCAGCTCCATTCTATCTCCATTGTAAATATTTGCAGGATAAGATATTCTTGTAAATTTTGCTCTGCTTTAATTCTGTGGCTCCTGCCAAATAGCTGTCCTTTTCTCTGAAACTCTTCTTTGAGCTTCATCTCACACATGCTGTTAACAATTTTTTTGTGGTTCCACAGGATGAATTCATAGTGTTTGATGCTTCTCCAGTATAAATAAGGGCCAACTACTGGTATCAATAAAACAGTACCGCAGAGGGAAGAAACAAGGTTTGATGTTGTTAAAAAGACAACCATCCCATAACATACTCCTCACTTCTAGGAGCTGGCAAGTTCTAAGATTCAAGAATCATTTTTTAAATGTGCACTGTGTAAATAAAAAATTGCTCATATATTTATTCATTGAAAAACCTTGGTACTAACTGAATAATAAATATATATTGAGTTGCACAGGGAGGGGGGAGAGTACATGCCCTGAGTTTTATTCAGATGGAAAACCTGAGAGGAATATAAGCATTGGACCATTTCTGAAATTTACATGTTCATATAGTCGTGATAAGAATACCAGAGTCTGTGACTCTGAGATTCTGAATGTCCTCTAAAACCTTTTATTGTTGTTGTTGTACATATTAGCATAATCTTGAAAGCTGAATTATTCATAATCAAAGAAGCCTGGAGTTTTTTTTCAGTCACCAGATGGGCTTTAAGCCGGAGTGGACAGTGGACGAGACCTCTTGGATCTCTGAATCCCATCTTCTGTTCTCACAGAGATCCTGTTCTCAAACTTGACAAAATTTATCTAACTAAATTAAAAGTTAGTATGGAAGTGTCTCAAAAGAGACAGATACCTCTGGCATCTTGTCTGCAACTGAAATACCTTCCCAGAAAGGAACCAAAGACATAGGTAGTGTATTAATGAAAACACAGGACAAATATGTTTTTAAAATAATTTTTTCCTCACCTAAATATTCAACAGCTTAAAATCTATTTTCCAATGAAGCTCCAAAAGCCTTAACTTGCATGTTCTCATGCAAATGAGCTGGTTTCATTGGAATAACAGGCAATTCTTGCAGCCTTGCAAACATTTAGTCTCACTGAATTGTCTCTAGGTAGGAAAAAAAAATAAAATCCAGAACATTATACAGGAATTTATTGCAAAACAGCTTGTCCTGTGTTTGTGAAGTGACAGCATGTTAGAAAACCGGTGTGACAGTTTGATGGGTTACCATGGAAACTGCTAGACTTGACTGCATGGGTGCACAAGCAAGCTTGCCAGGCGTCGGTTATTGGTTTGGAGGAAGGAAAAATTACATTTCCATGACAGCTATAGATTAGCTAAGCAACTTTCTTTTCCCAAATGATGTACTTGCAAAAATAGATAAGCACCAACCAGTTTGCACTTTCTACCACTAGCTGCGTAATTTGATCTCCCCTTGAAAACGTCCAGGCTGTGGTTTCTGCCAGCTGACTGTTTCACCCAAGATACTGTGGTGTTCTGCTGCAAGGTAATTTTCTGGGAAAAAAAAATAACCTCATAACACAGCAGGTAGGACGAAGAAACCAAAATTGAAATGAGTTATTCCCCCTAAGCGAACCACACAAGCATTTTGGACACTGGTGAGATAGGTAATAGAATGAACCACAAATGAGGCTTATTCGATAATGCTTTATGCTCACTACCCTTGTCTGCTGGGCTGTTGTTAAAAAATCCAGACACAACCAGGTCTTTAGCTGGTGTAAATGTCCATTGCTTGGGTGGAATCAAAGTGTAATACTGAAAGCTTCTCTGAACAAGAGATTTAACGCCATGTTCTTCAATGGACAGAGGTAGATTAGGAATAAGGGACAGGCTGAATTGTACTGTAGCTGTAGGCCTAAATAGGCCAAAATAGGCTTATACATGTCCTGGCTTGCCCAGACATGTTTTTCTGCTCTCTCTCCTTCTGTTTTGGGGAGAAGCAATAGTAGGAAAGAAGACAAAGAACCTGGAGCCCACTGAGTCTAAGGACTGTGGCCTGCCTAGACTTGTTTTGAATCCCGTGGTAAGCAAGGCACACAGGTTCAGCTTGTGCCTGCCCAAATTTGGGTAAAGCAAGCCTATGGCTTCACCTAATATGGTCAGGCTTGGCTACCTGCCATTCTNAAAAAACCAATTATTATTAAAATTAGTGATCAGGGTGGCGAGAGTTCTGAATAGTGAAAATTAATAAACAATATTAATCTTTGAAAATATCATCTCGCATTAATTAATTGCCCCTCCACTACATGTACCTGGTGCCTCACGTGTGCTTTCTCAGCATGTATGAGACTGTTGTCATAACTCTTTGAGGACAACTGACACTTGACTAAGCAATTCAAATACAAGAATATCACAGTCACACCAAGTGAAAAAGAAGGTGAACAGTTCAGGAGGTAATAACGAGGATGTTCAGACCTTTGCAGAACTATATAGGAATAAGATTAGGGAAACTGCCCCTGACTGCAGGTTGATCTATTTTGGGATCTGACAGAAAAGAAGTACTTTCAGAAGTCACTTTAAAAATACTAGGGCTATGTGAAAAAAATCTCACAGAAGTCAGTTCACTAGTTCAGCTTGCCAGGTATTTGGTTTTATACACTAGGGAATAATTAGGGAGAAGAAAAAAGGGCTGTACAAAGGATATGCATAGGAGGAATCGTAGCTATCCTGAAGAGCCTGGCCTAAGTCCAAAGAACACAGCACAAGGGTAGAAACTCAGATATTTAATTGTTTTTCTAGGTGCATGAGTCTCTTGCACAGTTGGAAGTGAAAACTCTGTCAGTATGTACCAATCTTCTTATACTCAGAGTGTCTGGGAAAATAAACTTCTAAACAGACTGCCTAGAGGTACTGTGCTCTGGGAAACAACAAAACAGTGGTGAACCTTATCTGCCCACATCCATGCAGAACGTAATTGAATCTGAGGAGCTTGTTTCTCTGAAGGGAGTCTACACTCAGAGCACTTTCAAGAGACATCAAAGAAGAGAATACCATAACCTACCCAGACCAAAGGAACTTTATAAATACTTGGATTTATTCCTATACAAGCCAGAACAGTCTGGTAAGTCACCAAGTATGACATCGTCTAGAAGGGCTACTTTTGTGCAACACTTAGCCCAGATGGTGAGTTCAGATTTTAGATCATTACAGTTACTAATTAAAACCTCACCTATAAGAAGCACAGTGATTCAGGAACAAATAATTAATGGATCTTTAGACATATATTTAAAATGGCTTTGTACCTCTGCTTGACTTCAGTGAAGACTACACACTTAGATTAGTCATTCCACCTCAGATACAGAAATCTGGAGGACTACTTTTAGGTACTTACTTGTGGTCTGGATATCTGAACTGTCAATATACTCACTAGAGATCTAGGCCTCATGAATTTATCTACATATAGGTCCACAGGGCTGTTTAAGAGACACTATGATATTTTTCCAGATTTTTGGTTATGTGCCGAAGAGCACAGGATTCCTTTGTGCCCTGTTTGCCAGAGAAAATATGATGCTTCAGGTGGCTTAAAGGAATTTCTATTGGTTAGATATATAGAAAACATCAGCTAAATAAAACACTGATTTTTCCTTTGATTAGAATGGGTACTTATGCATCCAGCTTACACAGCTATTTCTTTCAGATACCTGATATAGGCATCTACAATCTGTCATCTTTACTTCCAGTCTCTCTTTCCAAATCACGGACACTTGCTTGTGGGTCCTAATGCTTAGCCACACACCAAATAGCATCTTCAGCATCAAGTATTCATGTCAATAACATGTGATTATTTTTAAAAGGGTCTATTTCACCCAGGAGTCTCCAAATTATCTATGCATATGGCTTTATATTAATCCAAAGGTACTCATTTAAGAAGATTTCAGCTCCACAAAGATTAACAGCAACGCTCAATGGAAGCTTTTAAAAAAATACTTAGTTGCTGTTTGACAAACGATTCTTTTTCAAGACACACGTCTCTGAGCTGCGTACATTGTCCAGGGGCCTGAAAACAGGACAATGGAACAGCTTTGGAAAAGGCACAAATGACTGTTTTGTATACACACCCATTACAGCATGTGGTATTTTTCCATTCTTTCATTTGACTAAATCACAGCTTCAGGATAAAATGATGAGACAAAAAGAACCCTGTACAAATGCATTTAGTATAATGGCTGAATGAGCTGACTCTGGAGAATCTTGCATGTTTGAGCAATTTTTTTCTTTCTGTTTTTTTTCTTGACACTAATTTTGTATAGCTTCCTATAATGCATAATTGAAATGGAAATTAAAACATGAGTGAAGATCAAACAAAAAGTTACAGCACTCAAACTTTGTTATACTTACTCTCCTGGATGAGAGGAATCCATATTACAGCAGCACAAACTCGGTTACACTACGAAAATATTGGTGCCTGAAACCAAAGACAGAAACATTGGACAACAGGTTGCTGGCTGAAGGTTTTGCAGGAAATTTTTGCATTTGTGAAACCAAATATTTCTGAAGCCAAAGTTCATATCAGGAAGCCTTTTTCATGCAATTATAGAATCATAGAATGGTAAGGTTGGAAGGGACCTCAAGGATCATCTAGTTCCAAACCCCTGCCAGACAGGGACACCTCCCACTAGTACAGGTCACTCAAGGCCTCGTCCAACCTGACCTTGAACACTTTCAGGGAGGGAGCAGCCACAGACTCCCTGGGCAACCTGTTCCTGTTTTTACCTTGAAAGAAGATGAAAGACAAGAGCTGTCTGCAGGACTCCATAGCTTTCCTTTGAGTTACATGCATATAATGTTTATTATAGTTGTTATCTCATTACTGATAAGAAGCATTCATCAAATGCGAGGTTCACTATTTTTTTTCTTACCTGCAAGTGGTATCTTGCAATCCATTCAAGCCTACCAGAAAGCACGGGTCACAAAATGGGGCTCAAATGTAGCAAAGGGTTTTCTACACTAAATTTAATCACTGTCTCCATGGAATAAGAGTAGCAGGAAGGGAAGGGAAGGGAAGGGAAGGGAAGGGAAGGGAAGGGAAAAAGTAAAGTTATGAGAATAAAAGAGAAACACAGAATAATTCTGCAAAAATACACTGAACTTCCCAGTGAGCATCTGAGTTTTAAGAGATTTAAACTCCCACTCTTACAGACACACATATCATCCAAATGCTGCAGTCAAATGAGAATGTCTCAGCATATAATGCCTTTCTCTTTGGAGATTTACTCAAAAAAAGAGCCTTAGCAAAGGTCTCCACAGAACTAAAGCACACTTTGAATTTGGGCTCTAAACAGTTTTCACTCATACTGATACAAGATACTGTGAAAAAAATCTTTGTGTGAGAGCAAATTAATCAGTTCTATAAATAAGGAGTCAACCAGGGCGATAACATTCATGCCTTTATTGCAACATGACAAGAAGCTGATCAAGCCCTACAGAGTATCACAGACTTCTTGCAAGTTCTGCTTCATGAAATGCACTTCTGCTGTTTTGCATGGATTTTGTAAGGGATAGCAAACACTCTTACAGAAACAGTTTGTTTATTTCTGCAGATGTTTTCTTCTGGGAAGGAGTGCACTCGTGAGGATATGGGAGCAGCTTGTATTTTCATGGAAGTTCCATGTGGAAAACAGCTATGTTAGTTTGTGAACTGGTAACATGAATATGGAACACAGATGTGCACAGGATAAAATGTACGTTCAGTTTGTCTCATTTAATTCTTCAAAGTTAGCCACAGCTGAGGTACCTCAGGAATAGAACAGTCATCAGGAGCCAGTTAAGGACTTGCAAATGCTTTGGTTCATCAAAGGATTACCCACATACTTTTGGACTTTAATCAAATGGCAGATAGCTGCAAAGGCTTGAAGTAAGTGCACACTTAAATGTTGGCATCTACTACAAGTCTTCTAGAAGTGGGGCACAAGCCAGTAAGAAAAGCTGTCCTATGTTAAACTCATCTGGGAGTCATGTACTCTGTTGCAGCTTTATAACACGTGAAGCACAGTTTGGGAGAATAGTTTCCCCAATGTACATGAAGATAGAGTTCATTTCTAAGTCACACTTCATAACCATGAGCTGTTCAATTACACTTCAACTGCAATAGGATTCTTTTAGATTGGCTTACTGCATCACTCAAATTCGTGCAGTCCTTGGATTCCTGGCTTGATGGTATCTCTGAATGCCTCAAGTCCTGCCTCCCACAGGAAGCAGAGCTTTTGCCAACACTAGATCAGCTTAGCTGCAGATTCACCTAGCTGATCTCTGAAAACTTCCGAGGACAGAGAGTTTCTGACCTCTCTGGGTTCCAGTTCTGCACCACTCTCCAATGAAGTTTTTTAAATGTCTAACCTGAACCTCTAAAGCTGCCATATATGACTACTGCNGGGGGCTCCAGAACTGTATACAGTTATACCATATACCAATGTTGAGAAGAGTTTCAGGCATCAGTTGCTCTTAACCAAGCATCTGTATGCTACTTGTAGTTTGAGCCACAGTGTCTTCATCAAGCTAGCTCCAGACCCCTGATCATCCTCCACTCGACTCTCTCTAGTCTTCTTGTCTCCTGGGCTGCAGAGTCCATGAACTTGAAATTCCTTGAAGTGCAGCTTCACTAGTGTCAAATTATCACCTGCCCTTGTACTGCTGACCACACTGCCCTGACACTGACTGCTGTGCAGACTGCATTGTTTAAGTGTGCTGCTAACTCATACACTGGCATCCCCTCTCATACTCAGGCCCTTTTCAAGAAGTCTGTTCTCAGCCTGTAGTGATGCCTGGTATTATTCCTCCCCAGGTACAGAGCTTTGCGCTCCCCTTCCTGCACTTCCTGAAGTTCTTGTTCACCCAATACTGAAGTTCTTTGGATTCTGTGTTGTTCAGCATGTTAAGCATTTCCCTAGTTTAGCATCATCTGCAAATTTGCTAAGGGTATGTTCTGTCCCCAAAGTTGAGTAATTAATGTTAATACAAGCTACAGGAATTAGTACTGATTAGATGTTATTCTGTGGTGCTCCCAAAGCTCATGTGAGAAAAATGAAATATCCCAGTCAGGATTTCTAGTTGTCAAGAAACATCCAAGTATGGAACGCCAGAGTTCGCAAAGCAGAAACATCTGCTGAGTAGTTCTTGCTTGTTGCAGCACAGTGTACTCAGGATGAGTGCAAAAATGAAGAGAAAAAGGCATGCTCAAAATGAATTCAGTAGAGCAGAACAGATATGTTGGCAAGCTGGGCAGTATTTGCCATTTTAATTTTGTCTATATCACTTTTACTCTAGCTGGGTTCTTCACCATGAATTTATCCTCCTCAAAGACCAATGTATTTTTGAGGTACCTCAGAAGCAGAAAAAGAAAACAAATATTTGTAGTCTATATTGGTTTCCATACATGTAAGGAATCAGTTTTTCCCTACCAGGAGAATAATTCCTTAGATGAGTGAGAGGTGACAATATGTGGGAGAAAGTATAGTTTTCTACCACCCAGGCTCAGTCTACACACAAAGAAAAAGAAGCCAAATCAGATCTCATGCTGCACACTGACTAATACAACAGCTTTCCTGATCCACTATTCTGTTCTCCAGAAAAGGTCTCAAGCTGCCTATTTTAACTTTGCACAAGTTAGAAGACCTTGGCCTGACCCTACCTTTTATACTTGGCTTGACCCTAACTTTTATATATCATCTTTCTTCAGAAGAAGGAAACTTCAGTATTCAGTATCATATCACATCTTTGTTGCAGATCAGTTATGGTATGGGAAAGGAACTTTAGACACTCACAAAAGAGCAGTGTCTTGTAATGGAATTCAAAACTTACATGTTTCCAAACAAAAACTCATGCATTTTTTTCTCCTAAGAGGTAAGAAAAACTTGAAAGACAGGTCCCTCAAATCTGAATGAGAACTAGGTTAGTGACCATTTTTTTTTTTCAGGGAACATGTTGATGATAATTCTATTCCAGATACAGCAAGCCTATTTTGTGCCATCAGAAACAGAACTTACACGAGTTTGCCACCAAGAGGCACCCATGCATCCCTTAACAACTCCTATGACTTGCAACTCAGTTTGCCTCTCCTCTACACATTAGCCCACATCTCTTAAGAAGGATCACAGAAGGGTTGTCTGTTCCTCTGCTGAACACAACAATGCAGCCTTCCCCACTTTTTACTCTTTGCATGAGGCCATTGACATCCATGCCACATCTGCACGCTCCAAGCCCACAGTGGCATGCACAGCCCTCCTTGCGTTCCTAGTTAATCCACAAAAGCTGAACAGCTATAGTCAGTTTCCTGGGGACTTTCTCTATTTAAATGACCTGAGGCATGTGGAAAACCAGTTCAGTCTTTGCTCTCAGTCAAGTTGATTTAGGCTCATACATAGTAGTGTTTTAAGTCACATGGCAATGATTTGCAGGGGAAATAACTTTTGTTTCCTTAGGACTGTTTTTGCTCAATCACTGGAAACAAAGCTGAGACACATTTTGTGAAGTATCTGCACTCAAACTATGCTAAAAGATCCAGTGAGAAGCTAGAGAGACAATAAGTGATCTGAAGCTTAATGTGCACTGAGGTGTGACAGTGACTTAGCCTTTTATAGTAAAATTTGGCCTTCAATCAAAAGTGACTAGCCTAGAGCCTTACATATTCTCCATCAGAAACAATTGCAAAAGCATTTTACCACAATGAACAACCCCAGCAAGAAGTAGCTCTCCTCAAGATGATGTTTTGCTCTGAAATACTGAATCAAGGAGAATCTGAGAAACTCCTTTGACCCCAAGAATACACTGCCACTCAACTTCCCCAAATATAGTATCTTCCCTCATTTTTCCTCATCTCCTTTCCCAACTTGGTGCTAAACTGTTCGGTGTTTTCTTGCAGTGTAAAACATTTACTCAGATGTGAATCAAACATGCAGGGGAGGACTCACTGTCAAAAACAACTATTGCAAAAGGCTGGATCACATTAGTTTTAGATTGAGGCTGAGCTTGAAGCACAGGGCACCATGTAGACTTTGGCCAAGGTGCATGGGGAAGTCACCTATCACCTCTAGGCCTGTCCCTCACTAACTGCTAGGTTAGTGACCATCTTTTGTTTGGGTTGGCTTTTATCACCAATTTGTACAATGATTCCTAAACTAAGTCTACACAATACATTAATTCACAGGTTCATTTCCTCGCTAGCACTGCTCAGCAGAGGTTGGTCTATAAAAGCTGCCATCAGCGATTATCGAATCAGAAATGAGAAATGTGATTTCCCCCCCCCCCCCCCCACTAGCTATGAATAAGTGCTCTACTGCTTGTTTATTGAGTTACAGAAAATTGGCAAAATTATGCCATTATGCCCAAGGAACATTCTTTCAAAATTTTTATAATGACAATGCACCTACTGTAATTGTGTAGCTGCACTTCCTCTGGATTGAGACAACCTGCACTGTGGGATATCTCACAACTGAAAAAGTGAAAGGGATGTTACTGTTTCAGTCAAAGACAATGGACAGGCATAAGGCAAGACAAGATGAAAACTATCTAGAGGTATTTGCTCTAGTGTGCTCTTTCCTGCTGTTCCTATCTTCACAGTCTGTATGTCTGGTTCCAAATGTCTCATAGTACCAGCAGCTTTTCCTACCCCTGCAGTTGTTCCCAGCAGACTCCTTTTGGCCACTGCTCCCACCAAGTCCCTTCCTTGAAGAGCAGTAGCCCTGAGCAGCCATGCTCATCTCCCTCTGTTTCCCCAGATAGGTACCAGTATTAGGGAGTCACTTTACTGCAGTTCAGCACAAAGAAGCAGTTTTGGCTATCTTCCCTGAACACAGGTTTACATTTCTCCAGACCTGTGAGGTTAACACAGGAGGTTATGATTGTGATCTTGAATAAAGATTAACCAAGGCTATATGAAATGCAGGGCTAGCACTGAAGAATATAGTATATTATTCATTTTTTTTAAAGACAAGCCAGTGTGTAGACTAGAAGAGAGAGTGATTTTCTCTCACCTAACTGCAAATGTCTGTAACACAGTGATGAGCGAGGTACATCAGACTCACTCTGCAGCCAACAGAGAAGATATAGGTACTTTCACAGTAGCAGTCCTCTGAACCTCTCAGTGCTTCCTTTTGGATGAGGCACAGTGTACTCAAAGCCTCCCACTGCTCCTTACAGTATGCAAAGGGGGCCTAGAGTGATGCTGCTGTAGATGACTGTATGACAAGCTCAGAGTTGTGTTATTCAGAGGTGAATGGTTCAAATGGAAAGAGAGGAAAGGCTTTCTTGAAGAGCCTAAATCTGTGACCCTTTTGGCAGATTCAGCTTACAGGAGCTGAATGACTGCCAGGAGAAATGTCCCTCTGGAAAGCTGATAGAAGAAGTGCTCCTTCTACTTCTTCTACAAATCCTGCCCTGTCACTAGCAGCTTCAGAAGCTCTGAGCTCCTGCTACCTGAAAACTAAAGCTCAGGACTGGGGACAAGCATACTGAATGCAAAAGAAATGGGAGTTGGTATCCATCTGAGAACTCCAACCTGGAGGAGAAGAAGCTGTTGCAAAGGAAGACTAATAAGCAATGCCCCGAATGGCTGCTCATCCAGCGACATGAATGTGGCATACATGTTTGTCAGGAAACTGCACAGGATCTCTGGACCAAGATGATTCCTGAGTGAACTCCTACCTCCTGAAAGGCAGTGAACCTGGTATAATTTAGTATTAAGTGGCTTCAACTGCTTCTGCTTAAGAATTAATGCTTGTTGATGACTGAAGAGAATCTTGGGTTCTATTTGCCATCTGGAAAGGTAACAACTGAGAAAGAAAAAGACAGAGAGAGATACATTTTTCCAGATGCAAACTCAATTACTGTTCCAGACGGTGGCAGAATAAAGTCACAATGTAATCACAGAGTTTTTCCATCCCTGTGCAGTCTGATGATTAAATGTTACTTACAGCTTGCTTTCTTCTGCAAAAACCCCAAAAGGCATCACCTTGCTGTTACAAAAGCAGATTGCTTTCTTCACTTTTCATTTAGTCTCTGATCCCCATTCTATTCATGTAACCCATAAAAAATCATCATTCTTTCTTAATATGTCAGCAGTTATAATTGCACCTGGCAGGGAACTAGAGACCTGCAAAAAAAAAAAAAAAGAAAAGAAAAAAAAAAAAAAAAAAGGTAACATCAGGAATGTCTCTCCAAATCTCTTCATTAAGAATTGTGTAAACTACATGAAAGAGTAAAGGAAGAAGAAGACACTGTTCTGGTCTAGTGCTGTTGTCATGCAGTGAATGTCAGAATGCAGGATGACACCACTGGTGTAAAGAGGTCCAGATCCATTGCTGAACACTAACCTACCAAACTTTCCAGTTACTGCAGTTTTACATATGGCATGGGAGAAAAGAGGAGCTCCCTTCCTTTTACTAATTCTGCAGTGGAAGTTTTTAGACTCAAACCAATATTTTTGTCCTAGGAATATTGCAGTCTCTTCCACTGTCTGTTTGCCAGGCATATCCAGGCAAACGATACAGAGGAGCAGGCCAACTGGAGCCATGGTATTAATAGCTGTGAAGAAAAGAACATTATCATGTCTAATAGAGTTTTGGACAGATGGTAAGCTTGTAGCACAGTAAGCCTGCAACTCAGTTTCGGTCTGTAAAATAAGTCTTCTCCCTCAAAATAAAACATACCAAATATTGACTCTGGACCCTCTGCTTCCTCTCCAGGGGCAAGTCTCACTGTAGAAGTAAGTTTCCACTTTTCTGGCTGTTCAGATCAGCAATTTTTCTTACATTGAAACAGAAGATTTATCATCATATCTTCCTGTTCCTACATCCATTACTTTCTTGTTGAATGTGATTCCCTCTGCTCCATTTTATCTGCCTGCCCTCCTTCGATTGCAAGGCGTCTGTGTGAGCCCTTGCATAAAGCAGTAGCTTGCAGCAAAGCCCTTACAGGAACAATTCCTCTTCTCCCTCCCAACACCATTCCCCCAGTGTCTGTGAAATCTCAGCAGTGAGGACTTGTCAGGCTGCACTAGAGCTTTGCACAGCTCAGATTGAAAGAAAACAGACAAGGTGAAAAGGAGAGGCATTTTTTCCAGCTCTTCTCTTTTTTGACAAGTTGATGGTTTTATATAGGAAAAGATGAGAATATGATGATTTTAAAAGGAAAAAAAATGGAAAGAATGAATGAGAGGAGGGTTAATCTTGTGGTAGCTGAGAGTGAATCACTGCTGACATGTCATGAAAGCATCTTTGGATGGTGCAATCTTACAATAAAAAGCACTGGTGATGTCCTGGACACACTGGCCATTTTGAGGCAGGGCTAAGGGCAGCTTGAATGCTTTTAGACTAGCTTTTAAATCTCATTGGCCTCCCAGCAAATGCATGCATCCACCAGAGTTTTAAATATGACCTTGGAAGGGCAGAGAGTAAGGCACACTGTGGCAGGGTGCCCTGCCAGACTGTCACAGCTCCAAGCTCCTGCATGCACTTAAAACTGACAACACAGATTCCAAATTCCCTATCTTCCCTGTTCAGTCTCTATGAGGATTAATAATAGCAGAAGCTTCTGTGCTCTCTTGTCTTTTCTCACTCCTACAGTATTGTATTTAGATTGTTGCTCCTAGCTGCAGCTGCACTTCCTCCAGCATCTTAGAAATCTTTGCAGTATCCAAGCCTCACATTGCCCTTCCTATTCCTATTGCCAGAACTCTTTATTACTGCTTTTGTTGTCTGATACATCACTCATCTACTAGTTAGTGCATACCTTACCCTGGTATGGACTCTTAACATATCTCAGATGTTCCCTATACCACCTAGCCCAGGTACTGTCAGCCGCTGAGCTATTATAAACTGCCACACACAGCAAATGAATACATACAGCAGTGCAGCTGAAAAACTGCATGATTCTGTAGGTAGTCCATGATTAAAATTGCCTCAGATATCAATATGATATATGCAAAGTACAAAGTCAATATAGCCATACTTTACTTAGGAGCACCACACACACATATTCACTCCTTCCTATGCACCTTACTGGGAAATAAACTGAAAATTCAGTACCATATAAGAACTGAAGGGCTAAAAGTATTGAATCAGAAACAGAAGGCACTCATCACTCAGCAAGCTGTGTTTGTCTGTAAAGGAAAATGTATATTCATGTAATGAAAACCACACAGGGCTAAACTCTGTGCTGAAGTGACTTGCATTTTCCTCCTTGCACCACTTTGAATTTGTGGCTGACTTGGCACTCGTGTGGGGACAGAAATTTCAATATCTTAATTCTGTGATTTCCATTCATTTAAACTGTCACCTCTGCAGTTGCAAACAGCCTCAAGACAAAAAGGTGCTCAAGTCAAAACCAAGGCCCTTGCACAATGCCACTCAAAGCAGTCAAGCAGCAGAATGACAGCAGCTTGAACGAAAAGCAATAGCAAAACAATGAGGATCAGCCTAGCCCTGTCAAACTGCCATGCTCAGCCAGGCTGCTGTTAATAGGAGTCTGAAAGGGCTAACTGGAGCTGTGACTAGAAGGCAGTTCTGTCTCCTGATAAAGGAAGTGGATGGGTTGCATTTCCTTGTAATCTGTGATGCTGAATTTGCCCTCTTTCTTGAGTCAATCAATTTTTTTGTTGTAGAGAATTGGGGGTGGAGAACAGGAGGGAAGAGCCTGAATAAAAACCTCTTTCATTCTTCCCTTCTTTAGACAGTCTGGTTTGATTTATTTTATGTTTACTGTAGGAAAGGATAAAATAGCCTGCCTTAGGATTTGTGTAAATATTATTAGCTGAAAAGGTTTTGTTTGCTCTTGCCTCATGATTGAAAGCTACAAGCTATGAACATCAGCTGTCATTTTTTTAAAGGCATACTCTTGACTGTGCCTTTTAGATTACAGCTGTACCTAGCAGTTGGCACTGTTCAAAAAGCTATACACCAACAGCAGCCTGGCAAAGGAAGCTGTAATAGTAACACTAAGCAGTAAATAGAGTATTGGTGAGGTAACAGCACCCACACCACTCTTTTCCTTCTGCCCTCTCTCAGACCATGGAATTCATAGTCTTGCTGTCAAAACACAGACTTCTTACTTTTGTTACTTTTAAAGTGTTTTTGAAATCCACTTCTTAATGCCATACAGCTTTATAACAGAAAAACCAGACAGTACTTGCTGACTCAAATATGCTCATCTCCTGCAAGCCTGCTCGCTTCTCTTGACCCTCACAAAGCAACGGCAGCATAAACCATCACAAACTTGGACCACACTACAGCTTTCCATAGTTCTGCTATTCTTCTTGTCCTTAATATGGTTCAGTGAGTGAACTCTGACCAAGTTGGAGATGCACGTCCTGCACACAGAGCTCCTCTTCAAACTGAGTTTATTTACATACCTGAGGACTGTGTGGCCTTCAGAGCTCATCTGATGTGATGAAAGCCACAACCCCTTCTGCTTGCTTTGTCCCAGCTGGACAGAAGCCCTTTTCTGTTCTCTCCTGCTTAGCACTGGCTATCCTTTCCTCCCAAACAGATTTTCAGTTCCTTTCCCTACTGGGATGCCTGAGCTTCACTTTTAGTTGTTACTTGTGTGCCCTTTCCTAGCAAGTGGAAACAAGTGTCCTTGGTTCTTTACTATGAGCATACTGGAACAGGTTGCCCAAGGAGATGGTGGAGGCTCCCATCCCTGGAGACATTCAAGGTCAGGCTTGACAGGGCTCTGAGCAACCTGATCTAGTTGGGCATGTCCCTGCTTAATGCAGAGATGTTGGACAGATGACCTCGGGAGGTCTCTTCTGACCCAGTGCATTCTAAGATTCTATGATTGATTCTATGCCCCTCGTGATTACTTGGCTATGAATGCTGCAAACTGTTTCTGCCCCAAGTGAAAAATTCATGAACAGAGATGGAAAGAGATATATCATATTAGAATTATTCCAGAATAATTCCACTGATAGAGTAGTTTTGGAGCATCACTTTGATCTCAGAATAGTTAACTGTTTGATCAAACCAGATTTTTTCTGGAGTCAGTTTTAGCAGAGGTTTGGTTTTGTTTTTTGGTTGGTTTTTTTTTTTTGTTTTTCAGATGTAAATTTCCTCTCTGTTCTGGAATAGGTTTTGCACAAATGCCTTCTGCTCAAAAGTCACTCTTTCAATCACCCCACACTACCATGAGACAGCAGAAAGAGAAAAATATCACAGCATGAGGGAACTGTGGTCAGACCATTCCTAAGGGAAGCTGGATTAATGAGAGGGCCTGCTCCAGTCTATTTTTACTTTGCTACCCTTCAGAGAAAACTTCTAAATGTAAAAATGTTTGCTGGATGGTTTTTGTTGCCTTGCTGCCAGGCTAGTAACAGATTTTACCACCTCATTAGCTAATCCACTCCTAAATTAACTACGTCCTGGACTCAATAGGCACATATACAGGAAGGGGTAAAGCAGATGAGTGTAATGGAAGTGTAATTGGTTTTGATGTGATGTAATGTCAGTAAATGTTCTCCACTAATTAGAGTTTCAGGGCAATGTGTCTGGGCTCCTACCTAACTGCCCATAGAGGATGTTAGCTTCTGATACAGAGAAAGCTCTTTGGTTATTTCCCCAGTATAAATGTCAGAATCAAATGACATAGGGATGGGAAAATGACATTAAATAGAGCAAAATGCCCAGGATGGTAGTGTGCTCTCTTTACTTAGATGATAAGGTACATTTTTCTGTACTTGCCTAAGGTTTTATAAGCATAATACGATGACTTACTACCATGTTTTTCCTCTAACACTGTCTCAGTTCTCACTGGATTTTTCAGTAAAGATAGCAATGAATAAGATTGCACCAAAGACAAACACAGGATGGGAGGGACCACATTACCTGGTGACAAACACATCTGGGAATTCCTGGATGTGGCCATGCAGCAAGAACTTGGCACAAATCCTTCCAGATCAGGGAGTACTGGAATGAAGAAAAGCAAGCATGAAGGTGCCCCAGCTATAGACTGTCCTGAGCAGTTACAGGGTAAAGCACTGCACCACGTGCCAGAGCTCCTTTAGATTACAAAACCAAAAGAAAGGTCTTTTGTCTGCACAATAGGCAAAGCCTATCTCTAGTCCACCTCGAAGATGATATTTGCTAAGTCTGTTCCTTGTGGGGAGAAGATGATGGTTTTGCTGGGATAGTTGGTCAGCCCTTGAGATCCCTGCTGGAAGCCCAGTAAATCACAGCACACTGACTTAGTGTCAGTGTTTTTGCAGGCAATCTCAAATGGCAGAGATGGCCAAATGCTGGAAATGTGTTTTCACAGCTGTGATAGTGAGAGGGGATAAATTCATGGCAATGCACTCTGCCCTGGAAATTACATGGTAATGTAAAAACTTGGATTAATTAAAAAAAAAAAAGACAAAAAAACAAAAAACAAAAAACAAACAAAACCCCAAACCAACAGTAATATATTATTCAAGGCAGAAATAGGTGGAGATCAAGTAATTTCACTAAAAGCTAATGATCTGTCTTCTCATCAAATTCACTTGCATGACAGGCCAGCTATATTTTTTTTAGCAGTGATTGCAGATAAATACTTTAAGTTATGACTAGTTTCACTAAACCACCTGCATTTTTCCCCTTTCCTGGAGAGCTCAAATTCCCTTCAGCAATATATAGGCAAGCAGTAAAAATTTATTGTTTGTTCAAGGGGTCACACAGTACCTGCCAGCCTCTGTCAGCAATGGCTGCTTTGCATTCAGAGTATACACCACCACTTTATAAAACCAGCACAAGTTCAAATTGTAACTACATTACAGGGGAAAGAAAAAAAAAAAAAATATATATATATAGGTAAGCACACTCTCTAGGCAAAAAGAACACCTTCTAGTTTACATTTCAGAGGAGGCAAAATAATTAACTCTACAGGGTTGTTCACCTGTTACTGAAACTTACTAGAACTCAAATAAATCATTTCATAAATGCTTTATGAAAATGAGGGCATGATGGTTCCAATTCTGATTGCCAGGCTTCCATGTAGCTCAGTGGAAATTTAGCCAAAAACAAAAAGTCAGAGAGCCCCAGATAAAACAAAAAGCCCTCAGTAAATCAAGTGCAAAATTTCTTTCACCAGTACTAATTCAGTTTATAAATGGGTTCACTCTGAATGCACAGATGCCCTTTTTCTGTTTGCTTTCTGGAAGGAATCCAGCAGTGTGGTTTGATGGCAAAAAAATGTCAGAATAAATAACTCATTTATGCCAATTTTTGAATCTGAAAATCTTATCATTCCTGCCAGTGAGGCAAGTCTAATAGTCTCACAGGCTCATTTAGGGACAGAGACACAGTCCATGTCATACTGCATGTGTCCATATGAAAATAAAAACAACCAATGCAGCACAGGACTTCACATAGACAATCTCTACAGGAAGATGCTTGCAATTAACTTCCAGTAATGAATCCCTCCCATGTAGAAGTGTATGTAGGAGTTGTTCAGGAACAGCAGAGGTACAGAANCCAATTAGCCTCAAACCAGCACAGTGCAGCAAAAAAAAAAAGAACTGGGGGGGTGGGAGGTAAGTTATTTGCTCATTTGAAAATTATTAAAATGTGGGATAAATATATTGACATAAACTAAAAACACACTATCATAGAGCTGATCAATGATACCTTAGGCTTTACCAAATTCTGGGGCAAGTCTCTCCCTTATGCCAAGAGGAAAGGAGAGCAAATTATGTGAAAAGGTGGCAGCAGCCCTCACCTTAGTGCTCTGCAGCAGCAGGATGAACTATCAGGAGCCCTAGGCATTTCTCTGGGAACTGGTTCTTCCAAGGTGTCTGCTCTCTTTGTTCTCTTTCAGCTCTGTTTCAGTGTGTTCATCAGCACCAGATTGCTGTTGCAGGGAAACAGAAAGAAATTCTGTTTAATAAAGGTTGCAGTAAGGAACTCAATGGCTTACAGTTAAATATTGGAAGCATTACAGAAAACAGGACACATGACCAAGTAAGAACTGAAATCCAGTGAGCACTGTGTGCTGCTTCAAAATGTTTTGTAGTCTTTTTTTTTTTTTTTTTCTTTCTTATTGTCCCTCAACACCTTTGGCTCATGCAGTGGGTTTTTTTTGGTTTGTTTTTTTTTTTTCCTTGGTGTAAATCATACTATGAAGTAGTTTTAGAAGTCAGGCACCAGCCCAGGCCTAAGAGTTGTCAATACAGACAGTGACCAGTGGCACCAGGGGAAGAACAAAGTCAGGGCAGGCAGAGAAATCTCTCAACTCCTAATGTATGTCTACTGCCAACTCAATAGCTGCATCTTGGAGACTTCCTAAGTTACAGATGCTAACTGCATTTGCACTGCTGCATGGATGCATTTTCTTTTCTTTCCCTCTTTGTATATTCACTCTATAACTTTTTAGGTAAATTAACAACCCACCAACAGTTTCACCACTTAAGTGCACACTAATTTTTCAAAGAACCCATGAAATGCACATAAAGGCCGTGTAAAAATTATACTTAGTCATAGACTATATATCAAAATCTATATGTGTATATATCCTTATATATAGATAGATATTTATATATTTATACTTCTATTTAAATTATCGAATTGGTCTTAGATCATTTCAGTATTTCTCATTTTATATATTTATACTTCTATTTAAATTACCAAGTTGGTCTTAGATTATTTCAGTATTTCTCATTTATATATTTATCTTTAAATTACCAAGTTGGTCTTAGATCATTTCAGTCTTTCTCACACAGTGCAACTCCTTGCATGTCGGCCAGATTGTAGGACAGAAACCCCAGGTGTCCTGTGGCTCTCGTGGTACTCAGACAGTAGCCTCTGTCCTGGATGAACTCACTTCTTGCTGTTCTCCTAGTCTTTTGCTTTTATATACATGGAAGTGACACCAATGACTCTCATTCCACTCCTTCACTGTGTTTTAGGTCTTTTACCCCCTTACCTTTCTATGATTCTATATATCCAACAGCTTTCCTGGCTGAAGCTACTGCAATACGCTTCCAGCTGGCCTTTTGGTCCAGGTGGTAATTGCATGTAGTGGGCATTTTTTTTAAACTAATAGCAGCATCTTACATGTTGTACATAACAGAAAAAAGCGTATGGCCTGCACAGACATTACATAAACCAGTCCTCTTCAGTGTGTTTTCTGCCTGTGCCAGACAGCAAATTAGCTCTGCGGGACATCATTAACATGAACGGTTGATAAAGATGTAAAGCAGGCTGAAAACATCAGCTGTATTTTCTTCATCATGACACTTCATTTATTTACATCTCAGCCCTGGAGAGAAATGGAGACAAAAGCTGTGTCAAATGATGCTTCTAAACATGCTGCCTCTTGCAGAGGTGTCCTACCCTTGGGATGCTGCAGCTGGGTAAAGGAAAACCCAGTTTTAAATCAAACCTATGAGTTCTCCAGAGGGCCAAAAGTCATTATAGGTGAAGCTGTCCAAAGAGCAGGGGTCTTTGAGAACATCTTTTTTGGAAAAGCAGCAAGTATGAGCTCTTCATTTATGGGCTGTGCTCTCTTTCAGTTGCAAACAAACCAACCAACCAAAAAAACACCAAACCCAAACAAACACATTTCCTTCTACCATGAAAGCAGTTAAAAGCTAAAGAAGTCACATAGAGAAAGCCAATAGTAGAGAAAAGCATTTTAGCTCCATCCCACAACTATTTAATATGTGATGGTTTGGGAGT
>WBNM01010169.1:0-36283 GCA_013399055.1 Ramphastos sulfuratus | reverse complement strand
CAGCAAGCCTATGAGTGAAGTAGACATCACCATTGTTTTCCTTTCACCACCTATAATATAATTTTCTCCATTAAATTATTCCAATTAGCCTCAAACCAGCACATGGGGAAATGATGCTGACTAATTATACTCATAACTAAGATATCAGGAAGAACTTCCCAGTAATTCTGGGTTAACCAGTAAACAGTTTAACTGAGGAGGTAGTCTGATATTAGAATATTTGTGCTGGTTTGTCTCAATTTCTCCACTTCAGATAATGCTTATTTATAGTATTATATGTATAAAACTACTTTTTTAACTTCGTATAGGTTCTGGGTATTTAAATGAAATCTTTGTAGCACTTCATACAGATAGTTGCTGTGACTGGTACTTTATTTTTTTTTCTTTTTTTTAAAAAAAGCATTTCAAAGGATGTGGTGGGTGTGTAGGTCAGACGTCTCATGGGAGTGTTTGACTCAGCTAACGTTGCCTATATATACTTCAGCATTTCTCATTTGCTTGAGAGCTTTTACATGAAAACTGGGCATTTTAGTAAGCTTGTTTTTTAGTTGGTTCTCTCCTTGTAAACAATCAAGTGAAAACTATTAAAGTATAAGAAACATTGCTGCTTGCATAATGAAATAAGTACAATGTGAATGTAATAGTCTTATGCAAATCTACAAACATTAGCTTGTTAATAATCTCAATAGTTTGTTACATATTTGCAGTATTTGTGGCTTAATGAAAGCATGGATAGATACTAGTATCAGATCACATCTCAGAAAAGCATTTCTCCTAGTAACTGAAGCAGTAGAGATTGCTTTTATAACTTTATACCATGTAATTTGCATACATGTGCAAATTATACCCAATATCTGCATAATCATAATATAACTTTTAGGATATTTATGTTGCAGAGGAGTAAAGCACTTAAATCTCTTGTTGCAGAATCCTGATTTAGTATCCTACTTGCTTCAGAATGAGTGGAATTCACCTCACTCAGAAAATAAAGCAGCAATATATTTTATTGAGATAGAATGATAATTTGATAGTTTAATGAATATGATGGAATTTAACAAAGTTTAATTCATCAAGATCTAGTTTGATGGCAAGGTTCCCTCTGTTGCTTACTACATGGAAGAAGTATGAAAGAGAAAATTAGGTGGTGCAAGGAATAAGAGTATCCTACATGACAGTAATACAGGATTTGTTAATGTTGTTATTGTAAATCACAGGATTAAGTATTGATTTTTAATAGCACTTAATTATTAGTCAATTATCAGGATGTAACAAAATTTACCATAATTAACATAGCAACTTGGTTAAAGATTCAAGAATGGCAAGATTCACACAAGATACATAGTTGTTCCCTAAATCAAATCGTATGCACAGATACCTACACAGATTAAACCATATGCACAAATTTGTGTATACACAAAGTTTAATTCATGCAGACACATGCACACACACACACACACAAGTAGAGGTTAACCTATCAGTAAGATGTTTCTTTTTTCTACAGATTATAGTAATTTTTCCCTTTGTCAGCTGTTACCAATGATTGGTCTTAGTTATGTAGTGAAATCTACCTTAATGTTGTGAAAAATCTACCCTTAGAGGAAGATGCTTTGGCACAGCCCACTGGGATGCCAAAGAACTCAAAGGACCTTACGTAGGATTGGTATTTATAGGGTTACAAGAAGATTGACTTTAGTCAGTACTTTTTCATTGTGGCCAAGCAATCTTGGCTTCCTTCAGAGGGGGCTATGGTCCAGACACGAGGAGTTTTGAGAATGTTTCCCAGGCTTCAGGTGCAGTTAGGGAGTACCTAGTCCTCCCACAATGTTGATTGGTATTGAATTGGGTGAATTGACATTGCAGTGCAGCCCAGAAAGGGGGTGTGCACCACAACAACTTACTGTACCTGTTAAATACTGTCTAACGTAATTTCTGTATTGTGATACTTGTAAAGTTTTAGCATGTTAGAAATTAACATGCTAAATAATTTTATTTCTATTATTATATGGATTGCAGATGCACAAAAGGACACTTCTTGAATTTTTTATAGTGTAAACTGCTGCTAAGACATTATTATGCTTAGTCTGAAAACATTCCAAATCTAATATTTAACTTACCACAAAAGTAATTGCTCTTGTTACTACAGTGAGAGGCTTGTATACTCTTCCTTAAATTAAACTACTAGATAATTATCTTAATTTTATGTGCAGTGTAGAAATACTTTTTCTGCTGTAGACACAAGAACATTGTAATCGGGCTTCTTGAAGCCCTACATAGTTGTTTTATTTGCCTCCCTAGACATTAGCACTTACAAGCCTTTATGCTAAAAACAAATACATTAACGCATGCATAGGGTTGTAGCTATGATTTTCTAAGAAGAACAACTTTACAGGCTTTGTAAGGAGGTGATAATGTCCTAAACTAATTGCAATAACTGGGAAACAGACCTTTGAGCATGTGACCCTCTTTAAATGTGAAACAGTAGAAGAGGTCTTGAACTGCAGCTCTTAAGCTGTTACAAGTTTAACCTGTTTACTGAGCTACATCATCTGAAAGGAAAATTAGTGAATATCTGTGAAGCAGCAATGGAGGAGGAAAAAGGATATTATCCAGAGAGGAGCCAATAGAGTCGCTAAGTCATTTCAGGCAGGGAGACAGAGATTAATATAAAGCATTGTGTCAGAGATGAATAAGAATTGTAAAGGAGAATATAAGAAATTATAAAGAGAATCCTAATGTTCCCTATTGCATTTTTTAGCATCCTTTGGAATTTATGTTTTAGCTTTCATAATCTTCTCGGTTTTGGGATTCTCCCTCAGAGTCAGAATTGAGAGGTTTAGAAGATGCAGTGAAAGATCTGGCAGATTTCTTTAGAGTGATGTGGTTATGTAGTTAAGGATCTAAGGTTGCGGAGCTGGGCATCCTGGGAGTACAATACACAGTGAATGTAAGTGGTGTCTGAAGGTGTACTGCATTCTGTGTAGCTTTCTTGGGGTGCTGCAAGAATCACCTGATTTTATAATGGCTTTGTATGTTTTCTGTCTATAGTAGTTTGTAAATTGTATTTTCTGTGTTGAGTCCAGGGGCTAAGAAACTGATGCTGCTGTCGGTGTATTTGAGGTTGCATTTGATGGAAAAGTAATGGTTATAGAATCTTCTCATAGATATGTGAGAGAGTCCTCTAGACTCTCTAGACTGTATTTTGTGTGAGTAATGAGATGGTGCTACACGTAGTGATTTCTTTGTACCTTGGCATGGTGTCCATCAGTCAGTATTGGCAGGTGAAGTAGTTGTAGGTGAGAATGGAATCCATTTGTTTACATAGGAAATGTGAGTATTGGCCTTGTCCTTACTGATTTGCTGTTGTGGGATTGGCCAGGATGGTGAAGTTTTTACTTTCTTTTTTTGGTGTGCATGTGAGAAATCTGTTGTGTTTCCTAGAATACGAAGTGGTTGGGCTATTTGGAGGCTTGATGATGGGTCCTGTGAATTACACTAGTATTTCAGTTAGAGTATTTACACTATTATACAAATGTAGTAGGATTTCCTTCCATGTGGTTTTAAAATATGATGGATCTGTGAGTGACAGTACGGACTGCACAGGTTTTTTTAGGAGTTTGTAAGGATGGGATTTGATGTTGCTGTCAATAATGCAGAGTATCTTTTAAGACCTAGTAGCAGGTGAGGTCGATTGGTTGTTACTGCAGTTTATAATTATCACATATTTCTGTTGACTGCAGCAGAAGAATGTGAGAAAGTAATGAACAAAACCAGCCATGAAGCTTTTCTTCCTCTGGAGAAAATCTATAAAGTCCTTGGCTGGCTGTGTTTCTCAAATCGGCAGATGAGAGTAGCTTAGGAAGGGAAGGATCAGATACGAAGATAGACTTGTGTATCTGAAAGTTTAGCTGTTCAGCTCTTCACATTATAAGACTCCAATGAAGAGGGAAAGTGAGACATGGATGAAGTAAGTAATTCCTGAGATTGATTTTATTTCTTTTCCTCATCTCCTTACTTTCCAGGAACAAGAATAACTTTTGAAGTGCATTTCAGACTATTACAGTGGAAAGAGTAACAACCTGCAATATTTTAAATTAAAATTATATACAGATTGCCATGAGCAAAATTAGGTGGTGACTATAAAATGAAGATTATAGGGATACTTGAGAAAGCTGACATTAAACATCCCCTTTTTTGATCACGTTTTTTCTGGAATAACTACTCTGTAGAGCCTGAACCTAGATATCCCTGTTAGTCAGTGCTGGAGACATAAGACAATCAATGCTGTGATTGTCCAATGTCTCTCAGTATCTGCACTCTAGGTAACTCCAATTGATATTGACTGTCAGTAATTAAATAGTCTGGACTTAATGAGCTGCTAGGCAATGCTATGAAAACAGTCAGAAGTCCAGACAATGCATGGGGAAGGTTTAGCAGATTTTCGTTTGAAGTGTTGTTTTATCTGTGTTTTGTTTGAGACTAGCATTCTGGTGGTTATTTCTTTTTCAGTAGAAAGCTTTGTCATTCTTCTCTGGAAAAATACTTGCTGTTGCATATGCAAAATTGAGCAATGATTACAGAAATTCATGGAAGATATTTATACAAGAGCCATGACAATTGGGTCTGTAAAACTTCTGCACTGCAGTGACAAATGGAATTTTTCCATGAGGAACAGCAATGACATCAATATTCCTGTGATCGTTTGAAGAGCTGGATTGTTCCCCGTTGCTTTTCTGACCTATGAAATCTGTTAATCCATTTGTAGATAGCAGGAAAGAGCAATTTAACATGAGACAGGAGAAAAGAAATGTTTCTCTTGAAGACCTGAGTGTAGGAAGATGTAGCCAGTAAGTAGGTTGAGTGCTGCTAAGGAATGTGTGTCTTCTGATAATTGCTGTGTTTTGCATAGCTTAGGACAGAAGATCATAGTTACAGACATACGGAGAAGGTTTAAATCTCAGAGCACCTGGAGGATAGTATTCTAATAAAAATTACAGTTATTGAGGGGAATAGAACAGAGTTACCTATTACACTCATTTGAATGCCAAGGTCAAGTCAAAACAGAGACTCCTTCTTACCTGCTCTTATCATTTGGACATGAATGCAGGTGTGTGGAACAACCCCAATGATAGTTTAAGTGGTATAACACAGCATGTTTGTAAAAGGCTCTGCAGTGTTTACCATTGAAGAGTTAGCTTCCTAAGTAGAAAGTGGCAAAAACCAGGTGATGTTTTAACTAAAACCCATACTTCTGCATCAGTTCAGGAGTAGGGGTGTGTGTGTGTTGGAAATCAGTGGAATGAAATGTCTGAAAATGCTAATGATGTAAGTAATTGAACTGTAACCATTGCATATAACAGATACATGGTCCTTTGTGTCTCATCTGTGCATGCTTTTTTGCCGTTCAAACTAATTCAAGATTCTGATTTATAAGATCATATCAATTTGCAAGGTACAATTAGCTCGTAATCAATTAAAGTAAAATGACAGACTTCTCAAAATTCCCTACAAGGTGATACTCAAATTCTAATTGTGTGAACATGTCCGCTGCGAGGTGACATTACATCAGTGTGACCTTGTAGCAGGTGTTCCTTGTAGTCAGCAGACCTGTAGGGAACGCTGACAGGAGTATCCGACAAGTGTAAAACATTCGCTGCTGACTGGGAATATATTCCTCATTGTGTTATGGTTAAACAAGTCTGATACTGAATTCTTCCTTTCCTTGCTACCCAAACCCCTGTTTCAAAGTGATTTTCTGTGTTCAAAGGCTAGATGATACATAAAACCTGATTTTGTTTGTGGATACAAGTCTCAGTGTGAAAAAGAATGAAGTGACTAGGGGTAAAACTGAAACACAAACACTCCTAGGTAAATGCTTTGAAGCACAGTGATGAAACAGTCTTGTTGCTCACGAAATGGAACATTTGCAAGTTAATTAACGCAGTAGCATGTTCTACCAGCAAACAGGTGATATGAAAACATTTAGAATCAGTGGGAAAATAATGCTTTACAATACTGTCAATAAGTAAACATAAAGCCTTTTGATAATAGAAACAGTTTTTTAAACCTGAAATTGTCACACTTTTCTAAAATCAGATCTTCATAGCCGAGTAAATCTTTTGTTATATCCTTGGTAAGTTTTATTTCTTTTCTGTAGCATTTGCTGTTTTATTTAGGAAGGGAACATTGTATTTGCAGTATTTGCTTCGGAAACATTTCATCTTATTTGGGTAGTTCATTTTACGTCTAAGAAATTAAAAGATATTTCTTTCCTTAAGGGTTTTCCAAATCTTGATATTGAAACTTTAACCTTCAGACTGCTTTGTGTATTGATAAAGGTTCTTGTTCAAATGTATGTGCTTTTCAGATTGTGCTTTTTTTCTTCTTAAACTCTGATTGGTGACACAGTACATTCTATCCATTTAAATCATGTATAGTAGCAGGAACAAGATTTGCATTTGTTCCAACAAAGTAATAATGAGCGATATTTACTTTACTGAGAACTCCAAACCCTGCTTTTGTCCTCTGTTCTAATAATATATTTTCATTGCTCTCTAAAGATGTTTTAAAAGGAAATACCTACTTGCATTTTTTTTCACTGTAGATTATGTGTTTTCTCACAGGCAACATGCCTGGTATGTATTATACATATGTATATTAAATTTCAAGCCATTCATGTACATTACTGCCATGCAAATATTATTTAATGCAATAAATACTTCTAAAGTAAAATTCAATAAATGCAGAATTCTCCATGGAAAGGCAGTTAAAAAACTCATAAATTTAGGTTACACAGTCATATCAGTGAATTCAAATTAATGAAATGGCATCCCACACAAGCACTACAGTAATTTACATATTAATTTCCACTAATGTTTTTTATGGCTGTAACAGACTTGTACTAGTCATATTCGATAAAACACAACAGATTGTGAAACAACAAACAGTGAGCAGTTGGCTATGATTTATCTGTTGTTCCATTGGATCCTCATTTTCCCAGGAAAATGCTCTGTCTACATTATTAATGTCTGACAATTTTCTTGTATTCATGCCCTGAAGCACGATGTCTGTTAATTTTGTGTAACAGCTTCTTTCCTAACAAATGGTATTTATTTTTCATATT
The DNA here is from genome assembly GCA_013399055.1 of Ramphastos sulfuratus. Lineage (NCBI taxonomy): Eukaryota > Metazoa > Chordata > Aves > Piciformes > Ramphastidae > Ramphastos > Ramphastos sulfuratus. The sequence continues at coordinate 29,163 of WBNM01010169.1, read as the reverse complement.
ATGACAATACGAATAAACAGAAAGTAAAGCTAGCTTTGTGAAGTTGGACACTGATGTGCAATACATTTCTGTGTGTAGCAGATGTACTTTTTCAGGTTATGGAGACATAAATATAATTTTCCCTGGATTTGTGCATGCTTTCATTCTAGACTGTGGCCCCAACTTTGATACTCAATGCTCCCTTCAGTCCTTTTTTTTTTTTTTCTTTTCTTTTTTCTTTTTCTTGTAATGAGTTCTACAAATGTGGGCAAAAAATCTTGCTGTTGCAAAGTGCTTCCTTTCAGAGAACAGCCTGTGTCAATGCAGTTGTAGTAGCCTCCTCCAGAATTCAGGTCTCTTATCAAAAGACTTTTCTTACATTAGTTGCTTAGCTTCTCCTCTGATTGAATGGCAGTGTAGAACCACATACATGGTGGGTGGACAAAATAATGTTCTCAGAAGCTCTAATACTGTTCTAGCTAAATGGTGGGTAAAGTCACATGCAAGGTCTCTAGAAAATCTCAAAAACTACTAATGGGTTAAAAAAAATGAATGCATGCTGTAATTTAAATAGTACTTAAATATCAGATAACTTTGAAATTAGCATTTATATCTTTCCTCAACAGGAGTATTAGCATTACGTGACTAATCAAATACTTACTGACACACAATCCTAGGTTCTAGGAAAGGTATGTTCTGCTCATAAAGATTTGTGAGGCTTTGTGGGAGGGAGAAACATGCTGTAAAATGTCGACTGTTGACAGGGTGAGTAGGGATAGTAATACTGTGTTTAGCATCAGGGTTTTCAATGAAGAACCTAAAATGTCTGTATCTGTATATTTGTATTCAAAATATCATGCTCGGCTGCTTTTTGATGTTTGTTGATGTTTGGGTTTGTTTGTTTGTTTTGTTTTGTTCTTCTTTAATTCTGGCAATAAACTCTCTGAAATCTCAGAAGACTTAGTTTATTTCTTTTTACGACATATCATTTGCATTATCCTCTGCTACACTTTATTACTGATTTTGACTTTAGAACTTAAAAAAAAGAAATATTGGATAATTTTCATGTCTAGATTGAAAGAAAAATAAAATGCTGAAAGTTTTTAAAAGTTTTTAGGCAAGGGAGTATATTAGGCAAACTTCAGTGTGACTAATAATGCTGTAATAAAAATACAAACCAAACTGCTTTAATAACATTGCTAAATATAATACTTCACTATATATTTTTGAAACAGAGTACCTACCTTTGCTAATTATTCACAGGTGTTATCCATTCCTGGCTACTCAGAAGGCATGATCTCAGTTTATGTAGTTGTGTACAGTGCCAACCCATATATATTCGAGTGGGGTGGTTATTAGCTGATTGTTCTGTCTTTCCATAGCTGTAATTGCTTAAAATTCTACACAATGTTAGCGATTTCCAAGCTATGCAAAATCTTGGTTCAATGCCACATGTCCATTAAGATCTAAATTAGAAAAATTTTAGGCAAGAAAGCGTTTCCAAGTAAGATTTCTTTTTACTTCTACATGGATAGAACGAAATAATGAGATAGCTTTTTCCATGTTCTTCTGACCTCTTTGATTTCATAGTGATAAATTCCTGTTCAGATTGTGTAGCTCAGCCTGCACCCAGCCTTGTGGAACCTGATAGGTCCTCAGACCTGACCTGATGAAGGTTAAATACATCTCTAAATACTGCTCTGTCCTCAGCAGCACAGCATGTGGTTGTACAACTACGATCCTCTTGTCTTAGTAATGGCTACGTTTTCTTAGCTATTTAAATGAAGAATCAGAGGCTTGCCACATCTAAAGACACTATGTATTTCAGTGTATTTTTACCAGAGTAGAATGCTTTCAGAAATATGTTCTGAACGCTCAGAATGATTTGCTGCTATGCACAGTGGCAATGGGAATAGAAAGTTAAATCTTGTGATAACATACATATGAATTATTTTCCTTGAGTGTGCCCTTTTTCAGGGGATGCTAGATTTGCAGTGTGATGAGGGATGTAGTATCCTGTAGTTATCATCTAATAATAGTATTTAAATTACTGCAGCCTTTGTCAAAATTTATGGCTTTTTTAGGTAATACTATATACAGAATTATTTGAGAAGATTTTGGAAATGGCTATAATGAATAGTGAAAGAAAGATGAAATTCAGGCCTTATACTTTTATATTCCCTTTGTACTGCGCATAGCTTGCATTAAAAAAAAAAAAAAATTCTGACCATACTTTCTTACTTTATCATTATATTTTTTTCATGTATGGCACTGACCTTTTCCCAAAGTGACATTAACTGTACAGGAATGACTGCTGGCTCAGATCAAGGTCTACTCAGCACCCCCTTGCTAGAAGTATTATCCACTTGTGTTGTGCTCTTCCCCTTATTATAGGCAGAGAGTATCTTTCTTCTTGTATAAAACTTACATTACATACTTCAACGGTGAGACACAGACTGTACCAAAATCTGTATGTATAGCTGTATAATGATTGATGTATCCCTACTAATTGCTTCTGTTTAAGCTGTTTGAAACGTCCTCTTTTTCCAGATGACGTCAGTATGCATGAAGCTCTGCAAATAAATCATATAAAATGATCACAATTACTTGTCCACAGAAGACTGTTTGAATTAATCAAGCTTGATAAAAGTTTGTGCATATTGAAGCTTCGAGTGTTTGGGGGCAAATGTAAATATAGAAGACTAGAAAAAAATAGATAGTGGTCATAAAAGTTCTTCTCATACACAGAAAAAGGTTTGAAGGATGTGATTTTTACTGCTGCATTAAAAGTAGATGCTTATGAAAAGATTTCAGTAATGAAGTGGTGCATTTATAAGGCTGTTTTTGCATTAGTGATGCAGTTGTGCTTTTCTCCATGCAGATGTTTTATGCAGCTTCTATGATATCTAAAATTACTCTTGTAGGAAAGAGAAAATTCCTTGCGTGGTACAGGTTATATGTTAGAATATCGTGCTTAGTAAATTAATGTTAATTGATAACATTTTACAGTATTGTTATGTGGCTTCTGCTTAAGTAGTGGAGAGAATTGCTAAGTGACCTATTATTTCTAAAACTTTATGAGTAGAATAATTTGAATTATTATGAAAAGGTAAACCTATCTCCTTATGTAGTAAATAAATAACAAATCTGAACATTTTCCCATGGGGTCCCTCTGTGGCATTTTTTGTGCTTGTTATATGCCATGTCATAGACCAAAATGTTTCATTACATTTTCACTACTTTTCCTTCTGTCTGTGGAAAAGGTAGAAGAGAGGAGGAAGAGTAATATCTTCTGCTCTCATTCTTTGAATAGAACCTGCAGGTAAGAGATGGAAATCTCTAAGGAGGTAAAAGAGAAATAAAATACTATTTCTTCAAGATCTTTTTTTATCTATAATGTGCATTCTGAAGTGGGTTTGGTATTGGATGAGTGATGGAAATGGAAAACAGTAAAGTTGTTTTATTATAAAAAAATAAGGATAGGGACAAATAGGCCCTGTCATGATATATTTAAGACCCTCCAGTAAAGCCCATGTTCCAATAAAGTTCACTGTGGGTAGGGAGATCAGATATGAGGCAGAGTATTACTTAATGTTACTTTGTAATGCATCAAGGAAGACAGAATTACCAGTACGCAAGCCAGACCCCGCAAAAGCTATTCTGCAGCCTTAGACAAAATTCTGCCTAGTTTTCAAGATACCCGTATTTTGTAAATTGTTTGCCTTTTAAATATGTTTTTTCCTAAATTCTCTATGTTGCTCTGTTGTTTGGTTTTTTTTTTTTTTTCCATTTCTCTGTACTTCAGTGATTTACTACAAAACATGACAAAACTCGCAGGACTTTGTGAAAAGAACTTATGAAAGTGTAGTGAATGCTGTTACTTTAATCATATTGGTTTGTTTGGGTTTTTTTTTTTTTTTTGTGTTTTTTTTTTGTTTGTTTTGTTTTTTTAATTTAGAAGAAGCTGATTATTTCCTTTTCACCAAAAAATGCAGAGGGGGAAAAGTACATCTTCTCATTGTAGAAGAGTTGATACAATTTTGGGTTGTTTCAAGTCTACCGATATTCTTTTGATAAGTAGTTTTATACTAAAAAATCTTCATCCTCTTAACTATTTTATTCAAAAGCCTAATACGAGCACTGATATGCAACTATGATAGCGAATGCTAAACAACTTCTAGATTTGAAATGAGACAATGCTTACTAGTGATGTGTCTGGTAGTCTGTAGTGAAGCAGACAGGGAAAAAGGCCTCTCCAGTGCTTATGGGCTTTGTTGCTTTGAAGATAAAAAATATTTTAATTGAAGCATTAAGTAGAAGTTCTGATATACTCTGTAAGGTTGGTAGTAGATTATTTTTAATACACAGTTGGCTGAGGCAACCCATGACAAAACTTGAACTTCAGCATGAAAACATGTCTGTGATCATAAGTTTAATTTTCATTTAGTAGCAAACTGCTGTCCCAGGTAGAAACAAAATATCTCTGAAAATTTATAAAATGGACTGTTCTGACACTGCAATGTTAATTGCAAAAAACCCCTAAACCTCTGCAGTTAAAGTAGTATCAACCTCTAGCGTGGAATTCAGTTATGCTAGTAAAAATACCTTACATATGTGTAGGTCTTTAAAGGGAGAATAAATCCCTGTAGCACAAAGAATTTTACACTAATATAAATATATTTAGAGTAGAGGTTGTTTTGTAGAAGTATGGCTCAAATGAGACTGATGTATAAACTCCTGGTGGGTAGTCACATGGTAAACGTATGTAGCTGCTTGTTAAGTTGATCTGTGCTTCTGCCCTTGTATAGATAGTGAACACTTAGGTCAAGGGGAAAAAAAACAGATTGTTTTAAATTATTTTAAAGTTAAGCAATTGCATCAAGATTTAATGCAAGATGGCATCATATTATGATAGAATTGGAATGCTTTTTACTTTATTTATGGTGATTGTTTCTCATAAAAACTAATTTATTTTTCAAAAGGTTAAGGGAGGATGATAAATTGGCTTGCACTTTCCTGTGTCATTAAGCTGCACTTTTTAACCAAAGAACATATGGACATTTATGAGAACTGATGTAGATCCGAAAGCAGTGGTGACAATTACTGCTTCAATAAATGCTCATCCAGCTGAATCCAGCAGGAAGGGCCCATTCGTTAAAAAGTATTTTGTGGTATTTAAAGCTTACTTATAAGCTTTTGAGAAAACTTCTTTCCCTGCAAGATTTTAGATGATTTGAATATATTGTTCTCATACAGATGTGAGTTGACTGGTACTCAAAGCCTTTTTGCCTCCTTTACAGAAGGTAGAGGAATTGATCAAGTTATTTATGCATGTCTTGTGTGCCATCATGTTTATTTGCAAATTCTGTAATCCAAGTTTTTATTCTTTGAATATAGTTACAAAACAGCAAATAGATCTCTTCTGACGTCTAAACATTTTCTTTTTCTTTTTTCCCGAGTGTCTTCAGCAGAATCTCTGCTTTGCTTTTCTCCTTCTTTGCACCAAAGAAACTTAGCTCTGAATGGTACTTAATCTTTCAAACCTGTTTCTTGCCCTTGTAAGGGATGGTATTACATTCTTTTGAGTTCCTGTGCCCTCTACAAGCTCTGAATTCAGTCCTATGCTGCTGCTGAAAATGGCCACGATATTTCTAGGAATAATTACATCATATGAATCTCTTCCCTGCACCCAGTATAACTTTTCTCTGGTAACTGTGTTAAATTACATTAACAATAATTTTGAAAACTACTTTTTTAGTACATTCTTGGGTCACAGAATACGTAATTTGGACACTCAGAGCAAATAAGTTCTGTTTTGGTGTTTTGTTTTCTTTTTTTTTTACTTTCTTCTTTCAAGAGGTTAAATATTCTTACTTTAGAAGTTTAATATTTATGCTCTTTTTAAGGAGATTTTAATTTTGCAATTTTGTTATGTACTGGATGATTAGAAGTACATATATGTGCATACATAAACAGTGACTTATAACTGGGAAATAATTTATAATAGTTTCCTTTTAATATTTCTGTGTTACATTTAATAAAAGCTCACAAGAACTTTGGAGTTACTGTCTAAGATAATTAGCAGTTAGAACTCAGATCAGCTGTAGAATTAACAATGCATCCATTTACGATCAGTTAATTCAAGCATAACGATCCTAGCAGTAGAATATAGACTTTTCAAACTGTATATATAGGTAAGAGTGAAGGAATTTTAGACTGGATATTAGGGAGAAAAAGCAACATATGTGAGGTGGCCATTTTTTGACGTTAAAGTAAAAGCACTGGTGTTTATTGCCACAGGAACTCATAGGTATTCTGACTTTGGTGGTACCTAAGAAATGACCAGAAAGAATTTGTCAAGAAACTTGTAGGTAAAAATACACCTGTTGTGGACCTTTTAAGGTCCCTTATTCTCTCTGATTCTGTTTAAGAATTGGGATTTCACTGGAACAATGCTCCATAGTCCTTGCAAAACAATTTGCAGAAATAAAGAATATATATCTTAAGAATACTTTGTATTCTTATTGAAGAACTTATATTGCCTTTCTAAAGTTCTTATGAAGTAATTTTGTCTACATTGTTTAGGATGTTCTTTGCTCATAAACGCTAAGTAATTTTTTTTTTTTCTTTTGCGGAATGATACTGTAAGAAGATTATTTGGGAGAAATCAGAAGTAGTTAATTTATTCACTCATTCTGCTTGCTGATGATTCATAATACTGTTTTGTGCAATGGAAACTATATCAAGAGAGAATATTTCAAATTCTTTTTGTATGTTCTTATACAAATCCTTTGCATTTCTTTGTAGTTTAACAAACTTTTCTGTTTCATGCCTCTAGTGTTTAATTTTCTATAATGCTTGTTAGATTTCCATGTGTTAGTTTGGGGAAAAGGAGGTTACAACTAAAGTTTCATTCTCATAGCATTAATATATGTAAGTAATGAAATACTAAAACTTTTAAATTTGTAATTAAAAGTGTATATATTTTTTTCTCTCAAAGGAACCTTCTCATTGTATGAACTAAAATAATTCAAGTGGTTGCTGAAACTTCAGATTGCTTCAAGTCTGTCCATCCAGATTTGTACCTTTTGAGCCCTTTTATAGCCTTTTACTTTTGGCCAAATAGAACAAAATAAGCTCAAAGAATATTGATTATGAAAGAGATGAGGAGATATGAGAAGAGATTTCTCTTTTTTACTGGTTTTACTTTTTTTTTTCTTTTCATTTTCTGCTACAGTTTTTTTCTGCTATATAGAGATTCTGCCAGGCGTTCTGATGTTAAGAATCTGCAGAACTCCAGAATGCTCTGGGCAATGTTCCTGCCAAAAACATAATTAGATTATAGAAAAAAATATCTTCAAATGGGAAGAAAATATAAATATAGAAAAGTCAATGATTGGATACTAAAAGGAATTAAATATGAATGTACATAAAATTTTACCTATCTATTGGATTACCTTTTTTGTCTAAATTTTGAAAAGTATTCTTGACTGCTGCTTTAGATTCAACAGATTAACAGAATTTTGAACTTAAATGTAAGTAATTTTTATGGGTGTGGAGAGGACATTGACTGCCTTAAGACGTATGTTTCAGAATTTTTTTTTGCATGAGGTTTTGGAATGGCAGCAGTACCACATTAAAAAGTATAAAACACCATACTAAGTGGTTCACGTGTTTGTAAGTTGTTCTTGCCATGANATTTTTTTTTTTCTTACTTGAAGTTTGCCTTCATTGAAAAGTGCTATTAATGGGTTTTTTTTAATAATTCAAAATATGAGTTATTTTTCTTGAATTATCCTGATGAGATTTAGACTATATAGTTAGTAAAAAAGGAATGAATAACTTAAACACTACATCACAGCCAATACCTTCTCATGGTAAAGTATCGTGCTACATAGTATTTTTTATAATTTTTGTTTCTAGTGCATTAAATAGAAATTTTTTTTCAGAAGTTCAGAAGTTTAGCCTAAACTTCACAATGATGAAATGGTTATTATACAGTACTTATGTTTATATTTCTTCTGCTGTTGCTGTCTTTCAGCTGAAATAGTTCTCCTTTCCTAATACCTTCCTTCGTAATACATCTTAATGTGTCTTCATTTTATGTAAACCAAACAAAGCTCTTAGAATTAACATGTGAGACTAGTATGATGCATTTTTACACTTCCATTTTCCTGAACATTGTAACTCTTCAGTGAACAGTTGTTAGCAGTATAGGAATATCAGTCCATTTTCTTGAAGTAAGTGCTGATCTTGAATTTAGCTGAAGTCTGTAGAAATCAAAAATAAATGATGTCTTTATCTGCACACGATGATGAGGCTGACTTTGTTCATATTCTTTTTTAAAATAGTGGGNCTGAAAAAAACCCATATGTCAAGTCTTCGAGGAGACCTTATAGTAGCCTTCCAGTAACTGAAAGAGGCCTACAGGAAGGCTGGGAAGGGACTATTTACAAGGTTTTGTAATGACAGGATGAGGGGCAATGGGTTTAAACTGGCAGAGGGGAGATTTAGACTGGATGTTAGGAAGAAGTTCTTCACAGTGAGGGTGATGAGACACTGGAACAGGTTGGTCAGGGAGGTTGTGGCTGCTCCCTCCCTGGAGGTGTTCAAGGCCAGGTTGGACAAGGCCTTGAGTGACCTGTGCTAGTGGGAGGTGTCCCTGCCTATGGCAGGGGATTGGCACTAGATGATCCTTGAGGTCCCTTCCAACCTTACCATTCTATGATTCTATGAAGATGAGTCTCTACTTTCACTTCAGATTTTCTTTGATTTTTGTTTAATTTAGAGAATAGTCAATTTATGATCAACATTTCCAATGCATTTTTGGAGATTTTTTTTTTTTCTTACTTGAAGTTTGCCTTCATTGAAAAGTGCTATTAATGGGTTTTTTTTAATAATTCAAAATATGAGTTATTTTTCTTGAATTATCCTGATGAGATTTAGACTATATAGTTAGTAAAAAAGGAATGAATAACTTAAACACTACATCACAGCCAATACCTTCTCATGGTAAAGTATCGTGCTACATAGTATTTTTTATAATTTTTGTTTCTAGTGCATTAAATAGAAATTTTTTTCAGAAGTTCAGAAGTTTAGCCTAAACTTCACAATGATGAAATGGTTATTATACAGTACTTATGTTTATATTTCTTCTGCTGTTGCTGTCTTTCAGCTGAAATAGTTCTCCTTTCCTAATACCTTCCTTCGTAATACATCTTAATGTGTCTTCATTTTATGTAAACCAAACAAAGCTCTTAGAATTAACATGTGAGACTAGTATGATGCATTTTTACACTTCCATTTTCCTGAACATTGTAACTCTTCAGTGAACAGTTGTTAGCAGTATAGGAATATCAGTCCATTTTCTTGAAGTAAGTGCTGATCTTGAATTTAGCTGAAGTCTGTAGAAATCAAAAATAAATGATGTCTTTATCTGCACACGATGATGAGGCTGACTTTGTTCATATTCTTTTTTAAAATAGTGGGGGCAAAATTAACAATGTGCATCTATATCATCACCAGAAATTGCTGCTTTTTTAGTTCTTAAATCAATTATGGTGGAAAATCTTGTCGGAGAGTTACTTTCCCCTTCTTGTTTTGAGCTTGACCAAATTCAGATTTATACCTGGCAGCTAAATCTGCATTTAACTAGCTGCTTTGTCACATAAACTGTGGTGTTTTATTTTGTTTTGAGACTGAAAAAGATAAGGGCAGCTTCTGTGTTAATCTGGTCCCACTGCATTCAATAATTTCTGGAAAATGTTTTGGTTTAGTTTACATTTAAAAGCTAAGATGGGTATCAAAATATAGTACCTATTACTTGAGCATGGTCATAAAATAATTCAGACTGAAATATCAAGGATTGTTATCTTCAGATATTCCAGATGACTTTTTATTTGCCACATGTGTCTTGCAGAGATACTGAAATACAGAAATGGCCATGCTAATCATGTAGATACCAAAATAAGAAATGCCCTTGTAAAAGAGGAAACACCTTAAGCTGCCTTTGTGTTTTTTTAGATAACAGGATATCATTTATGGTAACTGCTGCCCAAATTCCTTGAAGTTGGTAGAAAAAAAGCAATACAGGGATGAAAATGCCTCTAGGGTGATGGGCAGCCTTTTCCTTTGCTCTGTTTTGCTATCTGAAATACAACTTTGTCATTTCAAGAATCGTAATGAGCAGCAAAATGGAATGCCCTGCATATGTTTACTTCCTTCATCTCCATGTATGTAGGTAACAACAAGACACTTTATCTTGTACACTTCAAAACACCAAACCCCTTATGCAGATTTACTTTCACCCTTTTCTGTTAGGTCAGTATTTCAAGATTATTCAAAACCAGGCCTGGGTGGTTGCTTCTTTGTTACTTTTATGAATGCTTTTGTAATTGATACTTTATAATGCTTGTAGTTCTTGAAACAGGAAAGTATTTAGAGATAGTAAAATAACCTTTACTTTCATTCAGGTTTTTCCTTTTTCTTTGAAACACAATTCAGTGAAATATCTGTGATCATTCCCAGCTGATTTCTATGTTCTGCACCCTAATTAGATAATGGCTGTATTCATTCTGCTGTTGTTTTCATTACACTCTAAAAATATGAAGGCTACATTTGATCTGCAGTTGTTTTCTCTTAATTTGTGAAATGAAGTATTGTTTCTTAAAGTCAGGAGTCAATAGGGAATTTTCTAGCATGATCTGCAGAATTCTATTTTTGCAGCTTTATTTTTTCTTTCTGGGAGAACTGATTACAGTAATGGGCTTTTACTTGAAAGACTCTGCTTTGGGGGCAATTTGACTTAAACAATTAAACAGCATATTAGATACGTAGATAAGAACTAGGTTTCTTGTAATTAAAAATGAAAAAATGCACTTAATTACTCACAGGTGAGTAGAACTCCTTGTCCAACAAGTGCTACTCATAAATAACTTCTTTCGCTTATGTAATAATGTCTGTATTTTGCAAGGACGTCTACAAAATAGACACCAAGAAACACCAGTTGGTGTCACAGTTTTTTTTCTCTACATAAGTCTTTAGTAATAGGTGGAATTTAATTAGAATTAAAGCCTTGTCACCAAATATAACTATGACAATGATAATGTACATCAGACCTGTTCACTGGGAAAGAGGTAAAAGATGATCAAAGTCTTGCACGTTGTTACTGTTGCACAAGGCACAATATTCTGCAATGGAAAACGTGAACAGAGGAGGTTCGTATTTGTCCAACGCAAGTTTGAGATACAAGGGAAAAGGTACTGAACTGGATCAAAAAGTAACTCTTCAGAATCAGAGACCTTAGTGTTATCATTATAGCCGGAGGCGGGGCGCAGAAACCACTCTGAAATTATTATTTGCTTTTTGGATGGAAAGATGTTTCATAAATTATTTTCTGGCCCTGGAAATTATTCATACCATATATGTGAGTGGTCAGGAACAGATCATTGAGGACAGAAACAGGCACAAAATCCTAGAATGCTTACATCATATAAAACGGGGGAAATGAGAGAAGTACCTTTTATGGGTGTCATTTTTTAAGAGCTTTTAAGTAACTAGACATCACAAGTTCTTGGCAGCTTAATTTGTAGGGGTACACACTTTGTAGGTCATCTATCAAAATCATAGGTAGGGTGGAAAAAAATTGCTCAGGGGAGAAATGTAAGAATAAAAAGCACAACTCCACGCCCCAACAATGTAAGCATTTTTTTCACTTATAAAAGGTAACAGTCATATGTTCTGTCTTCATCAAAGTACTTCCATTAGCTTTTCATAGGCACAGTCATAAGTGACCTGAATCATTTCTCTATGATCTGAATCAACAAGTTATTTTCAGAAAGGTCTGATCATCACATGTCCCTACATTGAATAGTAAATAGATTCTACTTTTGCTTCTAGAGATGTTTCCAACTTTTATCTTGTTGTGCATACTCTCACTTTTATGTAAAATGTCTCACTGTGTTACATAACCAAGATATTACTTGCTATGTGAGTGCTATACTTGCTCTGTATTTGTAGACTAGGAAGGAGAATGTGTCCCAGATAACTTGGCAGAAGAGATAGGAAAGATTATAAGACAAGTTGCAAAAAAAAAAAAAAGCATATTTCTTAGTTCATAGGGATTTTCTTTATTTTGATTCTCTGTTTTTAAAAAGTAAAATCTGTAAATCTGTTAGCACTTTTCATCTTAACATTTTAGAGCTCATGAATAAAAGTTTAAATTCCCTGTATAATAATTGTACTCTTAAATGCAACAATATGGTTCACCATTGCTACATTTTAATTGTTTATTCTTCTGTTTTTATAGAATCATAGAATAGTAAGGTTGGAAGGGACCTGAAGGATCATCTAGTGCCAATCCCCTGCCATAGGCAGGGACACCTCCCCCTAGTACAGGTCACTCAAGGCCTCGTCCAACCTGGCCTTGAATACCTCCAGAGAGGGAGCATCCACAACCTCCCTGGGCAACCTGTTCCAGTGTCTCACCACCCTCACTGTAAAGAACTTCCTCCTAACATCTAGTCTAAATCCCCCCTCTGCCAGTTTAAACCCATAAAATTAAATTATGAAGTTAAAAAGCACATATGTATGGCAAAAAAAAAAAAAAAAAAAAAAAAAAAAAAAATTACAAGATGAAGTGACACAAAAAGACATTGCCAACACAGTATTTTCAAAAGCAGGTTCACTTTCAGCACTATTAATGTACAATATTTAGGATCACATCATCTTTTTTTAATGGAAGAAGAATAGTTATGAACAAGTGATATAGCTTTTGACAATGTGAAGCAAACTGCATCCTCAATAAGGACAGTAATGAAAGAGGGTAATAATTACCTTGTTATCTCTTTACAACAGGAAAAACTGCAACATCATGATTTGCCCAGTTTGTGAGTGCATTTTCAAACATCTAGAGTGCTTATGGCCTCAGGTCCCAGATTAAAGAGCAAATTTACTTTTTGGTCTTAAAATATCATTTACTCTTATCCATAAACAAAGATCATGTTGTTTGGCAGTCCTTATAATTTGTTAATTTAATGATTACACTTCTGCAATGCTTCTCCGTAATAAAAGATACTGAAATATTTCAGCAAGTTAGAATAATTCAATTGATCTCAGAGGACCTATTGCATTGTATAATTAATACCAGTGTAATCAAAGTAAGAGTTTCTTTTGTATGTCACTAGAGCCCATTCCTGCTCTACATGCTATAAAGGGTATAAAACAGTCTATAAAGACTGCTTACAATATTGTAGAAACCAGATTTGTGGAGGAGTTTTGTCAAGTTTTACTTACTATTTACATGGCACTACACCTAAGCAACTAGAGTGGTATTTTTATGGTTACGTACACTCTTTTCTGCAGTAAATAAGAAATCCCACAGAGATTGAAGATACGTAGAATTACAAAATATTTGCTTTAAATATGTTCGCAACAGTAAATTATTCCAAGTGGTAAAGTGCCATGGGTATATTGTGCCTGAATAACACATTGTTTCAGGCAATTTTTAACAAATTGTTATTATACCTGCAAAGATATTTCATATCTGCTTCTTTTTTGCAGTTACGTGTTCTCAATTTTGACTTGTAGCTTATTTTTTACCAATGGCAAGCAGATCTCGGCATTAGCTCTTCTGAGTGCCATCAATTTCTAGGCATTCATTCTCAAGATTAGTATTTATTAGTCCTGGTGTTCTGTATGTTCTTTCCTATTGCCTTGTATGTCCTTTTTTCAGACTATCAGCAAAGCATTTTTTTAGTACTTTTATATCCCTACTTTAAATATTCTCAATCACATTAATAATTTACTAAATCATCACCTGTGGGTCCATTTACATTTCTAAATTGACATAGCTTTGTATTCTTTCTTCTACTCCGAATATTACTATACTGACAGTTTATTGAAGTCTTTTTCAGCCTGTTAAATACCTAGTATAACAATGATATTTTAAAAACATAATTATCTTGTAATTTTACATGGTGAGGCATTGAAAGATTCATCTTTTTCCATCATGATTTGTAAAAAAAAAAGGCAACCAAGGGACCTCTTTCCTGAGTGTCAATGTTCATTCAACAAGGCAATACTGTTTTATTCCTTCTAATCAATGGCATAGCAACACATTCAGATGTGTGCTACCAGTTTGTTGAGATTTCCAAAACTAAGCTGCTTTTCAGAATTGTGCTCCAAGTATTGTTTCGATTTTTGGTACCTATGAGAAAGGCAAAGCTTAAAAAAGAAAAAAGAGGCAGGGTTTTGGGCACACAAGCTCTAATGCTAAGCGCAAGTAGTGCCACTGTATGATTTTATTTAATAAAAACCAATACTTCTCCCTCTGAACCATAACTTACTTATAACCTTAAATCCTCACAGCTATAACTGTATCATGACTTTTGACTTGACCGGAAAACTCCATACAGGCTGCAGTGCATATCATTATATTTATCAGATTCTGTTTCCAGCTGTGGAAATTTAAAATTTTACCTAAAAGTACTACATAATAAGGAATAATTTAACAATGAATGTTCCTTGTAACATGATTGATAAGACTACAGTCTTCTTTTTCCTGGGGAGAGCTAAATTTACATTTCTACAGTTTACAAAGCATTGTTAAAAATATTCATCCTTTCTTTAAGTTCTTGAATTATAGGAAGGTTCCAAAACTTCATGCCTTCTCTTGAACTTTTCCCCCAGTTTTAAACTTACTTACTGTAAGTTAGCATTGTAGGAAGAGTTTAAGTAGGAGAATTTTTTACTGTGAGCAGACTTGAGTTTTGAGAAAGTCTTATTTTAACAGCAATTCCAAGAAAAATCAAGTCGTTCCATAATAATTAAACTGTCAATAGTATTTGTCATATTTACTGCTATAATGCCTGGAAGAATTATTGGATAAAAACCCCCATTCAATCAGCTCCAAAATGAACTATAAAAGAAAAGAGGAAATTTATACAAAGGACACCTGTTACTTTCTTTTAGTGTTTTTTCCACCTTTTCTGTAGAAAAGCCTCGGCAGAACCAAAGATGTTAGGAGGTAAGCAACGTTTCTCAAATGGATACTCTGTGACAAAAGGAAAGCAGGCAGTAAGAATGTCTCTTAAAGCGTTATACTACTAGTGCAATGTATTTCAGCTCTTTGACAAGACCCGTGTTGCTTAATGTGCTATTAGCCAGAAGATGGAGGATGAATGGAGATGCAGTAAATTTTGCAGAAGACACACCACCATTTCAGCAACTTAAATTGGGAAGACTGTGAAGTACTCTAGTGAGGCTGACTTAGTGAGTTGAGTGGCTTAATTGCAATGGAAATTCACCCTGATAACTGCAAAACAAGGTATTATAAATAATTATCAGAAATGTCTCTAAGTACTAAAATTACAATACACTCAAACGAGAGATGGTAGAATCAGACTGGCTTCAGAAATGGGTAGTGATACATAAAACTAGCTAGCTGTATAATTGCGCTCTTTTGTATAGCTTAATTAAATCTTGTTGCACATTTTTTTTCTTTCTGATATGCCTCTTTGAGCCAATACCAACTTCTAAATATAAATAAATAAAGGATATAACACTAATGATGAACAATGAAGAATACTGAAAGAAATCACAAGTGGAATTGCAGGACTAACAGTTTTTAAAAATATCCTAAGAAAGGTAAAGACTTTAAAAATACAATGGCATGAAATTACAGGCTTATAAATTACTTGAAATGTTGAGCATGTCTATGCCTTGTGGTGATCACTGCAACTGGATGATATAACTTCACTTTTGAAAGAGCGTGAAAGGTGTGACAGTGTGTATCTTAAGGGTTAGGCAACACTTGCTTCAGCATAGTAGTTTATTAGCACAGTTAACCAGGAGGCAAACAGCTTTATTTTAGCCAAAGTAGTTTTCTGTAGTCCACTCCACTGATCTAACCACCATTCCGGGGAGGAGAGTTCTTTATGTAACCTGTGAAGCAGGCCGTTCAATGCAAGATTCCTGCCTGCTGAGGGGACAAGCAGTCTGCAGCTTTGTGTGCAGTAGGATAGGCAGAGGAATAACTTGTTCTGTGGATGTTACTGGACTTCAGATGGTCATTTGGATTAAGCCCATGGACACACATCAATGGTGTTATAGAAGAATCTATTTCTAGGCGTTAAATTTTCACTCTGTCTACAAAGATAGCCTCTTGCCCTCTTGTCCAAGTGGAATTACCACACTTGGACAGGACAGGAATGGTTTAATCTGTTCTCAAAAGACTACCAGTAAGAGAGCCTATCAGATGCAGAAGTGATGTGTTTCTGGGGTTTTTTGTGGTTTTAATATGTTGTTAATAAAAGTAGATGTATTTCAACAATTTCTTGGTAAAAACACTGAAATGCTCTGATCTGATCACACTATCACTACATTGCAAGTAATTTTCATGTCAAATTTGTGGAGCACTGCCAAATGAAGTGCCTCTGATATGAGTGGTGGTTGTGTATAGTCTGAGATCTGATTACTGGTTTCCTTGTAAAAGGAAACAACCTTCCATCAGTCAAACCTGCAAGCAAGAAAATGTGATCTTTCCAAAAGATAACAAAATCCTTTACAGATGGTGTATGTACTTGGTATTAATCGCTGGATTAATCTTGACATACCATCATCCTGTGCAGATACATCCTAAAAATGTAGGTCTGAAAAAAATTGCCTAGGAATGAATGTTAAAGAAAATGGCTAGAGCTGTGGGAAAGCATCCTCAAAATAGAATGAAATTACTGGAGCAGTGCATTTTTCAATAGGCAGGAACCTCTGAAGTGATGGAAACATGTAAGATAGTTTGAAAAAACTTAAGCTTCAGATTAGTCAAAGAAAGGAAAAAATCTGATCCAGAAACTGACATTTCAGCTAAATTGGGTGGTATCTATGATTAAAATAAACTAAGGATGGTTAAGAAAGAGATAAAATAATAGTGATTTCATATTTAAGATACATATGAAAAATACTTCATTTACAAATAATTATTTTTAAACCATTGTTGTGTAAACAAATAGGCTAATCAGTTAAATTTTCATCCCCATTTGAAATAATAGGTACAATGATATCTGTCTTTGTTTACTCTTGTTTATTTTATGAAAGGATTAAGGAAAAATAGGAAGTACCTGCAAATAGAAGCCTGTGGTTTAGTTGCTGTTTTTTATTGTGTTGAAAAAGTATCAAGCTATTTAGTAATAGCAAGCTAGTGTTAGGCTTTATATAATCAACAGCACAGGGGGATGAGACATCAACTTTGCTAGCAGCTTTTGCTGGTAATTGGTGATATACGACTAGTTTTTGCACCTGGCAAACATGAGTTACATTCTGAGAAGGAATATGAAGATTTGCAAAGATAATTTTCTGTATTTCTTATCCTGTTTTTCTGTTGTCTTCCCTCTGTAACCCAAGGTTATTATCTAGTCTGCTTCTGTTTTCAACTCCCAGCAAGACCATCTAGTGTTATTTTCTCTCATTTCCCTAGATGCCTTTGGTAGAGTTATTGAAAGTACAGGAGACACGTTCTGCTCGGTTTTGGTTCTCACACTTCTTGTGGTTTAAGAGCTGGCAGGTAGAAACCTAATCATTAGGTGAGTGAGAAGCCCAACCCCCAGGGGCGGGGTGCCTGGGTCACCTTTATTCCCTCCCATTTCTTGCCTACCCTCTATATAAGGGGGAAGAAGGAGCAGTTCAAATTCTGCTCTTTGCTTTCCTACCTGGGAGCTGCTGATCACATGCTTGGGTCTGCTTGTCATGTGGTTGGGCTTACTCCATGGGATCAGGCCTATCTCCAGAGAATTCACTGCAGTCTGCGGTTGGACTTTGTAAGTATTTGTATCTATCCCATTTCTTAATTTCTCTGTACGTTCCATTACCCTTAATACCTTTTATTTTTTTGTTAAAATGATGTTAACTTCCAATTCCAAGTAAGTCCCTGTGATTACCCCTTACCTTCCCCTGCCTACTTTTGCCTCTATGGGGGGAGAAGAAGTGGGGAGTGGGGTTGTAATCAAAATTCTGTCCTGGGAGGTTTTGCCCTGGAACCTTAAACCGCCACAATACCCACCTCTGCATCATCTAACATACGGAGATGAGGAGCAATTGCCCTGAAGCAAATATGCTACTAACTGCCTACCACGACACACATAGTGTTCTGTAGGATTCACACAAAATGTTGAATCAAGGGCTAGGAGCTGAGTTTCTGGCATGATCAGTTTAATTAGGCAATGAGTCAAGATGATAAACATGCCCAGTTACCCTTTTAGGGGTAGATGAGCTGTGCTGGCTGCATCAGTGATTGAATATGCTCAGTATAAACAAGATTGTCATAAAGTAGGTGACCTCAACAGAGTACAAGCAAAAAGCAGTATTTGCAGGATTTAAATAGGTTTTTGTAGGGTCAGAAGATGCTATAACTTCATAAAAATTTAACCTTTTGAGAGATTTGAAGATCTTGTTTCAAGTGTTGTTAAAAATCTCCCAATGAAATAATTGTAAAAACTTCCTAGTGTTGGCAGAATGTTATATTCTGCCTCTATCTGGTTTACAATAGTAGTTGAACAATCGTAATTAGAAACATTAGGGGGGAAAAAATTGCTTTTAATAGAGTCTCAGTGTGGAAAATTCTAGTCTAAATAGTGGAGACTATAAAAGCTGGGTCTTACAATTAGGCAATAGGTGTCACTGTACATGCTGTCTGTAATGATCTTAAGGAGAAAGTAATTTAGGTGTCAAAGCAGGGAAAAAAATATTTCAAATTACCTGTTTTCTGTTGAGGCTAATAAAATGAATTAAAACAATTTACAAGCTAATTGTAGTTACTTTGCAGCAGCTGTAGTATGATGCTGTAGTAACTCTTCAGATAGCTCCTGTCATTCGTCTGAAGCAGGATATTTAAAGACACAGTGACAAACCTACATTGATAACTTGAGTTAATCACTTGTATGCTACTTGCTGGGCTTGAAGAGTGAAATGTTATCAACACACATACATGTGGACATAGTATGGGGCACAGTTCTAACAAATATTTAAGTCTTTGTAGTCTTGTTATATAGACTGAATTAGGAATGAAATACCTTTACTGACAGGTGCTACATTGAATAAGTTTTTGCTTAGTAGCTTAGCATTTCTGGAACGTACTACAGGTTATTTAAAGCATTTTTAGCTGAGAGCTCTTTTTAGCAATCTGTTTTTCCCCACTTCTTCTCTATATTTCATTTGTAAAGACTGATAGCATTTGTATTGCAAGCTGTCTGGGCAAAGGCAAACCTGCCATTGTGAAGGGCTTTGCACTGTGACACTTTTGGGACCTACTCCTGCTCATTGTAATTATCCTTCTATTCATGCAATTAGACATTGAGAAAAGCTATCACAAATTAATCTATTTAATCTCTTCTCTTAAAATACATTATAAATTGTATATAGTCATAATTGGCACTTGGCCTTTATTTTGTTGTATAGGTTATTTTCTAAAATGGTTTGTAGTGAGTACTATTTCTAAATTAAATATTTTGGGTTATCATCCTTCTGAATTAGACTTGAGTTTGCTGCCCAAATGGATAGAGATAGATGATGTGGAAGTAGTTTTAATATGACATTGTCTGTTGACCTATTCGAGGCGCCTGAAATATGTATAAGCCCAGTTAAGAAATATCTTACACAGCATTTCTTTCATGAACATGAGTTAAAGAGCATTGTCTGAGCTTTATCTGTTCAGGATAGTACTGTCTGCCCAAAACAGGCCATGTCTTTTAATATGGTTATAGAGCTGTGATATGGAATACCAGATATTCTCTTTTTCCAAATGCCATTTTTGTACCTGTTGATTGTAGTATATTCTAGTACTGTTAACTGAGAGAGATGAATGTAAACTCAGTATTTGTGGCTGCTTATTTTGCCATCTGGCACTGATGCAATTTATACTCTATCCATGAAGTCCAAGTGGGATATTTTAAGACGTCAGCAATTTTTTGTCCTTTCCTGACATCATTAGGATAATTTTTATCTAATATTCTCTCTGTTCATATTGCCAAAGGTGAGATCTTGAGATCTTTACAAAAGCAGTAATACATACTAAATACAGTGTTCTTTTTACTACACATCATTTTTTTAGTTTACTGTGGTTTTATTTTCTTCATTTATCTCTTGGTCATGTAGCACATTTTGTTATAATCCTAAAGAAAATTATTGTAGCAGAGCCTCCCTTTTTTTCTGTTGTGTGTTGATTAGTAGTGTTACAAATAATATCATTTCCAAAACTAAATAATTTTCCTTGCTGTGTAACATTAAAATTTAAATTAACCTATGTGCTAGTATTTAGAAGTGTCTGCTTTCCAGTCATCATCATCTCCAGATTTTCTTGATGAGCTGCATAGTGTACCATTAATTGAATACATTGTTGCATTTTTATGGCTATGTAAGATAATCTCAAATTCACCTTTAACATTAAAACCAGGATGGTAAATTGTACTCTATCCTGCCCTAGAACTAACTGCAGTTGTCTGACGGTAGTAGGGCTTCAGCTAAACAGAGGAATCCTACTGCGTAAGTTATCCATAACTCTGTACAGTATGCGGTGCCTTGATAAGGGTTTAAAGTTGGCCAAATGAAAAATTACTGGCTGGTTGATATTGTATGTAGAATAAATTTGTAGCTTGTTGGTTCCTGCAGGACATATCTTTGTAGTTACAAAAAGAATAAACATGATTGGCATTAATTGCACATCTGTATAAGTGGATTAAGCAAGATAGTCAATAATTAAGCATTCATCATCTTACTATTTAGTAATTTACTGATTAACAGAAGTTTGAAACAATTTAGACAGTGTAATAGGAAAAATAATGTTTGGTTGATGGTTTTAATGGATACTTTTTATGTACTTTTGTTTGACAACTGTTTATCACTTAATGAAACCAAACCCCAAAAATAAATTTTGAAAGACAGTTGTCAAGAGTAATTGGAACATATAAGCAGAAAATATTGTCACAGCCACAACAGAATTTTAAAATGGAAATCACCACTGAATATAGGCCATCATAGGCATAGAATGTCTGTTTTGGAAAAATGCACTCTGGTGTTTGTGAGTTGAAGTCCTGAGGCCTGAACAATAGGCTTTTAAACCAAAGTTGACATCTAGGTGAGCATCACATCCCAACCAAATATCATGTATTTTTAATATCCACTCATTAGAGGAATGTGTATCTATTCCTAGTATATAACCATTAGCAAAATATGCATGCTCATTAGTGAAAGAAGTAGTTTAGACAAAATACAATGATTGGTGGAGATGAAATGTTATGAGAACTTTCCTTGGTAAATCGTCAAGGCCCTGTAGTCAGATGGCCTGACTTCATAGTTAATATAAGACCATACCTGGGAGATTCTCAAGCCATGCAACCAGGTGTTTGGCCCTCTTGGGAAGGATGTGGTCAAAACCAGATAGATAGGCACACTGCCTTAGTTCTTTCCTAAGCCCTGGCTAAGCTATGAGAGGAATCTAACAGGAGAACAAAGCCAGTGTATACACATGTAAAAGATAAGTTTGCTTCTCTATCTTGGTTTCTGTGTCCCTTGTGCTCACCCTACCAAGTGGCAATACATAAATTGGTGTCACAAACAGGGTTCGAAGGGTAAATGTGTTGTGTGAAGGTTGGGATTCTTGATCTTTCTCAGAGGAACTTCTTTACACTAACAGAGGTCCAGCCTATTGATGTGTAGCAGAAGCAAAATCTCTTAAAAATCCAAATCAAGAACTTTCTCTGTTTCTACTTGGAATCCCAACATTCAGCAATATGCAAATTGTTTTCTATTTTAAAAAATTACTTCTACTGTTTTTATCTCCATCAAAAGAATTTTAGTATGAAACACTCATACTTGGTCTCATGACTGAGAGTAGATTTCCATATAAGGAAAAGTTAACATCATCTCAGTAATTTAGGAAAATAATCCAATGAGTTTCTAATGATAAAATCCATTTTAGATGCTACATTTCCTGAATACCAAGTATTGATTTTGAATTATTTAATTTAATATGATACCTAATAGAATAAGTGAGTCCCTATCCTTTACATCTTACTATGCTTTTTATTTCCTGTGTTTGCTCTGTTGTGTGAAGCTAACCATAAGGTTGCACAGGAGCCATTTATTTGCTTTCTACTCCTTGAGACGCTTTTTTCATAACATTGAGTTTAAAGTGCTGGTTGTTATTCTCCAATGGGTACCCAGAAAATAAGAACATCTCTCTAGAAAGTCTTTGTAAAGTCTCACTGAACACTGAGTAGAGATGTTTTGTTGTTTTTGTTTTGTTTTTTTTTTTTTTAATGGAAAGGCATGTACACTACCTACATAGGTTTTTAAACAGATGGGCTCTCCAGTTATCTGCATTTGATTTTCAGTACATATTTTCAAAAATTGCAATCTGTACTTACTGTTTTCCCTGAAGGTGCAAAGAGAAATTACTATCCTGAACAATAAGATAAGCTGCACATTTATTGATATGTGTTATTTCTAATCATGACTTCTATATGTATGTAGCAGTTTAAGAGCTAACCCTCTATTTTCGTTCTAAATTATAAATGAGAAGAGCTTCCTGGGCATTCTTTTGAATATAGAATGAATGAGCAGGGCATTGGTTGTAAAAAGAATAATAATGACAAAGTCTATATCATTCATTGGTTTGCTAAGAGGGATAAAATGGCAACATATAAACAATTTAGCGCTCTTGGACTCTGAGCTCTGTCACTGTTACTTGACCTCTCTGACTCCTCCACGCCATGTACTAACCTTTCCCTGATAACTTGTGAGCCTTGCTGGATTTCTGTCTGGGGAGAAAGAAGGTGGTGTTGGCCCCTTCTGGGCTTTCTTTGTCTGGGGTGAGGGGAGGATTGGATTTCTGTATTATTTCTACATTGTATATAATTGTAAATACATGTAAATATACCTTGTATATATGCTTATAAATTTAGCTTGCTGTAAATTATGGCTTTATCCAAGCTCTCTGAACTTTACTGGTAAATCTTTATTTGGGGGGATAAATTTCTCAAAACCCACCATAGTGTCGATCTAGCTTATTTGTGTATAGATATTCTATTTCAGAAGGTAATTTTCTTGTCAGATATAATACTTCTGTTGTTTTGTAGTTAGAAAATTATGGTGGTACAAAGTTTTGAGAAGCCATCAGTGATAGTCGAAATTTTGTGAAGTACTGAGATATGTTTTTTCATCTAAAGACTGAGAATTTTCATCATGCTCATTTGTATGATTGCTAAATGTGACTTTGGTCCTTTCTGAGCTGGGCCTGATTGTGCTCATCCATATGGCTGTGAGGTGCTGAAATCTATGCTTCTGCCAGATATAACCAATGTTTAACACATGCTTATGCCCATATATAGGTCTCCGCTTAGTCATATTTTTCTACCATATGTCTTGCTCTTTAATTAAAAAATACTGCCTTTTTTAAAAAAAACGTATAATGGACTAATAACTTTGTTATATGAGGAATGAGCTGTCTTTCACTGAGCTTTTTGGTCCCTGCTTAGCTTTCAACTTCTGTATATGCAACAAATTATCTATTTCTCCCATTTTTTTAATCTTAAACCATGTTTTTTATAACCTCCGAATACATATAATAGAATTGATTCAAGACTTGAGATAGCTAAAATTCAGATGATTGCAGAGTACATTCTGGACAGGAGAGAGTGAGCTGTGTTCATAGCATAGGAGAATCTGTGGTTTTTAAAAGGCTGACAAGGAGAGGAGTCTTTTTGTTTTTTGACCTCCCTTTGGCTCAAAGCCCTTTGTCTTTCTCCATTGATTTTTGTGTTTAGATGCTGCATGACTCCATGTTTATTTGAACTATATTTACATTTTAATATTCCTCCCAAAGATAGGCTTATTCTCCTAGTCTGCTGCAGTAGGTGTTGGGAAGGATAAAGAAACAGAGGCCAAGACTGTCTCTGTAGAAAAACTTGGTCAGAAGAGCCATTGAACTGAAGTAGCATAATTATCTTGTCCACTTTAAGTGGATATATTCAAAAGAGGAAAGACTTTCAATTATGGTAATACAAGCTTAAAATTGACTGACTCTAGATGTATACAGAACTGTACCATTGCTAGTGATAAAGTGCTTCTTTCTGTCCTTCATTGTGAATGTCTTTTTACTGTAGTCCTGACTGTATTTGGCATGCTTTTGAGAGGATTTGTTCATGAGATTAATGTGGACAGATGGTAAGGTGAACACCACAGTGACACTTAAAATATAAACCATGGCTTGAGGCTCTGTTGTGTTCCAGGAAAGGACAACAGCGTTGCTGTATAACTGTGATACAAAATGTGATGTTATGCATATTCCTTTATAAGGAAAAATCCTCATTTGTACAGCTGTTCAAAGTCACATGGCTGCCATGGAAATTATTCTAATTTCACAGGCTAAAGTATCAACAGTCCTATAAATGACTGAAATGTCTATTTGTTAATGCAGACCATTTATGTAGTTGTTACAAATGTCTCATGTAGTCTTTATGTAGAAATACAGACTGAGGAAATTAAATATGAAAATAAAACACTTTTTGGATATGTCTGTGCTGTTTCTGTTACGATAAGGAAAACATTGTCATCTCAGTCATTTGGTGTAATTGATGATTGCAAAACAAACTAGTCCTATTGCCTTATGAATGTGAAATTTGGATTAGAACGCACTAAGATTGTTTTTCTAATGGTTGTCAGTAAGAAATATTCTTGCTGAAAACTATTATACAATTTGAAGTCTAGAAGTAGCAAATGTGATTGTGAGAGGTTTTTTTTGGTTTTGCTTAGTTTTTGAAAAAGGTTTCAGGGTTTTCCAGAAGTACAGACATGTCTAAATTAGTGAAACCTGAATGAATAATAGAATTAATGAATGAAGGGATAAGTACAATATGCTTTTAGAAAAGCAAGCATGACTGCTGTGAAAGGAAATCTTGCCTTGAGAGATTCGCTTATGTGGATTCTGTTAATTAATACATTTGGCTGGGATTTCTAAAAGGTGTTCATTGCTTTACCAGAGGGTATAAAGGAAACTAAATAGTGATTGTTTAAGTGGAAAGGTTTGCAAGAATAAATACTTTATTAAAATGCATGATGCTTTAAGCAGTGAAGGTTGGTTTCCAAGTTTGCAAGACTTTATTGAGAATAAGCTTTTCAATATATTGCTAAATATTGGGGGGGTGGTGGTGTAATACAGGTAAATGTAAGGTGATGTACACGAAGACAAAAGAGAATCTTGTCTCCATATGTACAACTATGGAGCCAAATTGATCATGAATTCTTGGCCAAAGTAGAGAGGGCAAAAGAGAGAAGATAATTAGAAGATTGTTTACCATGGTTTTCCTACATCTTGATGACTGCCTGCAGTTTTGGGTACTGTATTTCAAAAGGGTATAGCAAAATATGTAAAATGCTCATATTGGTTTAGACCAGTGGCCAAAAGTTTATGAACATGATTTATGTTTCTCCCATTGTTAAAACTTTCCGTAAGCATCTAGGGAGACAAGATGCTGTGGATATTTTTTTAATGCTAGTCAAGTTGTGTGAAGGGAGTGAGATCTGTCGGACGATCTTCAGGCTTAACCTCTTAGGCCACCTAATTGGTATAGTTTTCTAAAGGGAATGAAAGCTTATTGTATATGCCTGCCACAGAGTTTTAGGAGAAGTCTGATGGAACACAAAGAAAAGTTTTGAGAGTAGGACAGTCTTTGTTCTATAGAAAAACTACAAGGACTACATGTTTTGTAGGTTGTTACCTCACATATGCCTAATACAGCTGTATGAAAGACCTAAATGTACACAGAGCACTGAAATTACATGAGAAATGACAATACTGAGAACATCACTTGAAGTACAGTAGTATAATTTACATCTCAAGGCAAGATGCTTCTTGGCTACCTTTTACCGTAAGCTTGGTTTCTGTCACATGTAAATAATTAAGAATTTCAGAGTCTTAGGCTGTAACTCATATTGCTTCAAAACAAAGTTTGTTAATGAATGTAGTTCATTAGAATTGTACCTTTAAAGAAAATGATAGTGTGCAAACCTGTAAGAGTTTATACCAAAACATTAAGAGGTTCTGAAAAAAATGAACATTTAAAAAATTTAACATTCAGATTTTTGTCAAAACTATTTGGCTAAGTTTGCTTTAAATTAGTGTAAAAACAAGTCCAAATGAAACCCATCAGCCAGTCTCCACTTTCCTGCACTCCCCAAATTACTCAGCCCTGCCAGATGCCAAACATAAGTGTTCATGCTAATTTCTTCGTTATGCTATTTACTATCCAAAGAAAATAAATAATGGGTAGACATTCTGTTTCTAATTGTGACTAATCTGAGCTTGACATTGCAGGAGATTTTTATCTGTCAATCTGGATGTGAAACAATAAAAAGATTAATTCTGAAGTTTTCCATTTTGCCAGACTGTTTCAAATTAGATCAGAATCTCTTGGTCTCTGATGGCTCCATTCCTGGAATATTCAGTTTGTCAAAAACACATAGTTAGCAACACGAGCCTAAAATATTTTGCTGTGTCATATTCGGTTCTGGAAGATGGAGCATGCATTCCATCAATGTGACTGTTGACTAATTAGGCAGTCCTGCAAGTGAACAGAATATAATTATAGTCACACACTGACAGGGACTTCTAGTACTACATATGTTAGTTTTTGAGAAGCTTAAATTTAAGTTTCACATTAGGCACATTGCACTGTAGCCTAGAAATATTCATGATGGTTTTTCCATCCTATTGAATTTTCCACAGCAACTGAATTATGAAGAAGTGTTAAGAAATTGAACTGTTGAATAGAACATCATATATTAATTCATAGAATCTCAATTAAGTAAAGATGATGAACCTATAATGCATGACCAAATTGTAATCACCCATCACAACAGGTTACGAGATATTGTTAAGATCAAGAGGCATCAGTTAGTATAACATAAGACACTTCATATTCTTTAGATTCTCCTGAAGGCCTTTTCAGTGTTAAACCAGAAGAAAAATTGTTTTCCAGTGACAGCTTTTTACATATTTTATTCACTTGACAGTTACATTGCTTGCATAAAAGTGAGGTTTTGCTTTATCAAAATGCTGCCATCTCAGCAGTGTTGGGACCATACATTTCCTTTTTACAAGATTCTTAGCAGGATTGTATGGCCATGTGCAAGTCTCTGTTTCTTGGAAAATGAAGAATCACTATGATGCTCCTTGAATACTTTAGCAGGTACTGCAAGTTTGTGAAAAAATCTCTGGCAGTTCTGGAAACACAATAATGGGTAACATCCATTAACTTCTCAAGAAGACATGGCAGCATATGGAGTACTGGATGGATACACACTTTTTTCTGTGACTGCAAATGGATCAGTAGGAAGTTACAATGCCAGCTTTATTTTGATGCCTGTAATTTGCCAAGGGTTTTGCTATGAAAGCTGTTTTTTCCCTAGTTTGAGGGAGGCCAAGTGTGAGACACCTTTAAAACTCACCTGGAACCCCAGCGTACCTGACACACACTCATGGCCTTTAATTCTCTTATTGCAAAATTACCTGTGATGGAGGAACTATCATTGTATAAATAGCCAAGTTCTTTTATCTAACTTCTTATTGAAAGAAACTCCAAATGTTTTATGTATAAATCACAGGATTAAAGGTGGATAATAATGATTTAAAGCTGTTGCAACTATACCACCATGAATCTGTTGTCACTATATCACCATCGCAGCGGTTCTATTAGACTTCTGCAGGCGGTGCATCTGTGGTGTTGTGTGTATCCATGGTACAAGTGAGCTTTGTTTTCAGGAAATCTAAGGGTTCTCTCTAGGATAAATACTTAATAAGAAAACAATATATTCACTTACTT
The DNA here is from genome assembly GCA_013399055.1 of Ramphastos sulfuratus. Classification (NCBI taxonomy): domain Eukaryota; kingdom Metazoa; phylum Chordata; class Aves; order Piciformes; family Ramphastidae; genus Ramphastos; species Ramphastos sulfuratus. Next base: position 1,318 of record WBNM01010169.1, on the reverse strand, counting down.
GTCCCTTATTATTGCTTCATACTTGAGAAAGGTGTGACACTAGAATTAATGTAGATAAATTAGGCTTGAAATAACAATGGCATAAGGGTAGAAAGAAATGATCAGATTATTTGCTTTAACTTGACCGAAATCAATACAGTTTGTTTCCTACATACAGCTTAGAGTGCAGATAACATGTTTGAAATACTGTCTGATCTTCCCTAAAGATTTTCTAAAAGTGTCTAGGTGAAAAATATCAAGGTTACTGTCTTTGTTCATGGACTTTCTTACAAAGTTTTCATATGTGATCAGCAGTGCTTTTTGGACTTGCATAGTTAGGTCACAACTAACTGCAATACCATGTGGCTAACAATTCCTTGGGAGAGATACCGTTGATTTTTCTGAGAATTATTGTAATACCCAAAACAAGCACATTTTTCCCTAGCATGATCAGATTGAAATGAACTGGAAGAATGCCAGGTTTATTTTCAAATTTAGAATATCAGTGCAAATGAAGAACAATTTTATTCTTAGATTTTTGTGTATTTGGTGTGTGAAACTAAATGTCATACAATCTAAGATACAGATGATGGAGTGCAAATGATGGGGAGAATTTTATGTCTTTAAAGTCTGTGAAGCGTTAATACATTTAAATAATAATAATAGCTGTACTGTTTCTATTTGGAATCAAGCAATAGAAGCTGCTCTATTTTTATTCCTAGACATTGAAAGAAATATGTTTGCTTTAGAACTGTTTTTTGTGTTCAGTGTTGTTGAACAGAGAAAAGAAGAACTTCAGTGTACTTGAACATCCTCATCTCTCATTCCTTGGATTTATATATATTAGTGATTTATTTCCATCTGTTAGTTGCAAAACAGCAGCAATTTTAATTTTACATGCTTGTTAGTAGCAGTCTGACAATCCTTTGAGGGATAGCTGATAACCTTCTATGTCCTGCAAAGGGATTAGCAAATGCTACTCTGGGAATTAAATACTGTAGCATAAATGAGTCTAAAAGGAGCTGCTGCAACAACTGAAATAGTTTAGAAATTTGGAAAGAGATGTAAACCCATTGCTTTTGGCTATTAGCTCTGCTCATCAACCTCGTGTTTATGCTCATATAATTTTTTTTTTTACTTTTTTTGAGGAAATCTGTGAAGAATTGTTTCAAATAAAGGGCATCTATGTAAGTGAGAATGACCTCATCCAAACTAAGAAAACCAGACACTTAATAAATATTGCAAGAAAGTTTTTTAAATTGAGGAACTGTAAGAAAAACTGCAGTGTACAGAGGATGATATGGTTCAATAACAGAATGTTAGGAAGTGGAAGGGACCT
>WBNM01010164.1:0-11123 GCA_013399055.1 Ramphastos sulfuratus | reverse complement strand
TCTATGATTTTTTGCCCCCCCACCCCCCCTCTCGCTGCTCTTCTCTTTTCTACTCTTTATTAGACTAAGACCTTTTATGCCTGGTGGAAACCCACACTGGCATGTATCAAAGGAGGATGTTTTCAGTCAAAGCTCCTCAATTTCTCTTTCTGCCCTTGAACATGGAGTGGGCAGAGAACAGGCAATGCAGGAGTCTCCTCCTAACAACATGCCTACAACCAGACTTTGACACATCATCCCTAAAGTGCAGAACAACTTTTGCCTTTCATGCTTTCAAATGAGCTGCCAAGAAGTACCCCTTGCAGTGGCTCCTTGGAAGCAAACACACATACAGTAGACACTGGGCTAAGATGCACTACAGGATGCCAGGAAAAGGCTGTCTCGTCGTCACGCTTTAGCTGGACTGGCTTTGGGTTTAAAGAGTCTGAAAAGCTAGGTAAGGAGGGGAGAGTTATTTATTTTATCAAATTAAATATGTATCTCAATTGGCTGTTGACACTCCACTTACAGGCTCATTAATCCTCTTGCAGAAGATTGCCAAGATGAAGAGAGCTGTGATGGGTGGGGCCAGGTAGCTGGTTATGGACTGAATGTAGTCAAAGAGCTTGCCGCTGTTGGCTGATTGAATGATGGGGATCCAGAGAATGCTGATGACTACAAGGATGAGGATAAAGACTCTGGAAGATAAGGATAAATTATTTTAGCTCTGCGGGTGGTGGAGTCCATCTGAAAATGAAATTTTACAGCAAAACACACTTCCAAATGCTCTTAGAACTTCCTAAGAAACACTCCACAGATCACTCTCAAGAAGAAACTTTCCCTGTGTACACAGGAAAAGAGAAAAACATTCTAGAAATTAATTTCAACCAATTCCCAAAGCTAACTTCACAGATTTCAGAGTGAGCTGAGCTAGAACCTGACAGCCAATACATATGAGGGATCCTATTGGGTATAGTGGTTCCCACCAAGACATTCAACCTGGCGTGCCCAAGAGAGCAACATGTTCTTTAAAGGGCTTGGATGTGATAGAAAGAGGAAGCTTATGGAAGAAATCTTTCTTCCACCTTTCCAAGCAGATAATATGCTCAGAGTATCATCTTTGCCAAATTACAACTCATTTGCTGCTTACTAAAATTGCTTCTGGGATCTCAGATGCATACCACAGCCTTTCATTTTTGCAGTATATGCCACAGAGGTTTCTCCATATTGCTGAGCAGGAGGTACTTCCCTTCTCACTGCTCTACACTGGTGGAGTATGAGATTGCCTGCACCCTTCAACCACTCCACAGCAAAGTTTAGAACTTAATGCTCATNGGACTATTTTCAAGGTCTTGCAATGACAGGACAAGGGGCAATGGGTTTGAACTGGCAGAGGGGAGATTTAGACTGGATGTTAGGAGAAAGTTGTTTGCAGTGAGGGTGGTGAGGCACTGGCACAGGTTGCCCAGAGAGGTTGTGGCTGCTCCCTCCCTGGAGGTATTCAAGGCCAGGCTGGCCAGGTTGGAGGAGGCCTTGAGTGACCTGTACTAGTGGGAGGTGTCCCTGCCTATGGCAGGGGGGTGGAACTGGATGATCCTTGAGGTCCCTTCCAACCTAAACCATTCTATGATTCTATGACTGCAGAGAAAAAGCACCACAAATGTGCAGAATGCAGTTGAAATTCTGCTACCAGGAGAACTTTAAATACCCCTGATATAATGCAGTATCAAAGCTTGCTCACGAAGGACACTGTAACTTATCACAGAGACAAAGAGCTGAGAGGCTCAGTTCTCTACACTTCTTCCTGAAAAAGGAGTAATTGCAAAGTATCACTCTTGCCTGATTCAGAAAAAACATAGAATCACAGAATGCCAGGGGCTGGAAGGGACATCAAAAGCTCACCCAGTCCAATCCCCCTGCCAGAGCAGCATCACCTAGACCAGATCACACAGGAATGTGTCCAGGTGGGTTTTGAATATCTCCAGAGAGGGAAACTCCACAACCTCCCTGGGCAGCCTGTTCCAGTGTTCTGGCACCCTCACAGGGAAAAAATTCCTCCTCATGTCTAAATGAAACTTCCTATGCTTCAGCTTCCACCCATTGCCCCTTGTCCTGCCATTGGGCATCACCCAGCAGGGCCTGGCTCCAGCCTCCTGGCACTCACCCTGCACATCTTTATAAACACTGCTGAGGTCACCTCTCAGTCTCCTCTTCTCCCAGCAGCACAGCCCCAGTCCCTCAGTCTCTCCTCATAAGAGAGTTGTTCCATTCCCTTAACCATCTTTGTGGCTCTGTGCTGGACACTCTCAAGCAGTTTTATGTCCCTCTTGTACATCTTGTAAAGTTCTCCAATGACAGTGACTCCAGAGCACTGTTGGCTTTCCTCAAAGGCAGTATTCATGGCTTACAGAAGAGAGATACAACAACCTACCCAGCTCAGTGGTACACTCAGTGTTCCTCTTTGACCAGGTCTATCTAACATGAAGCTCTTTCCCAGGCTGTGTTCTTACTCTGTATTTTAAGCACCATTTTTTTTTCTCCACAGGCCCATGCTGAAGGATGTAAATGCTGCACTCAAAGCAGATGATGAGAGCAACAAGACATAAAGAAATGTAAAGACCTGCCCACAATCATCAGCTCCTGCTCTGAAGCCTTTCTGCGGATCCGTTGCCAGATGTCTATAACGAAGAGAGTGCTGCTGCTGTTGAAAATAGAGGTGAGGGAACTCATCAAGGCTGCCATCATCACAGCAATCATCAAACCCCGGAGCCCTGGGGGAGCAAGAAAGGAAAGGAAAATCAGTACAAGACCTTTGGCCTCTCAGCAGGTTTTTTTTCATCCCAATGTAGTTAATGCAGTAAGATTCCTTCATCCTTAGGATGGATATGGGCAGCCTGATCTCTCTGTGCTGAGCAAGGCTGAAGCCCATCTCCACAAGTGTAAANGCCTGATCTAGTGTGAGGTGTCCCTGCCCATGGCAGGGGGGTTGGAACTAGATGATCCCTGTGGTCCCTTCCAACCCTGACTGATTCTATGAGTTCTTACCATCAGGCATGAGTTCTATCACAAGTTTGGGGTAGGCAATGTTGGAACAACCCACTGCAGCTCCACAGACCCTTTTACAGATGTCTGGGTCCACACAGCCCACTTCATCTGTAGGAGACAGGAAAACAAGAAGAAGTCAGCATAAACTCCATTGATGTTGAAGTCATTTAACTTAGGGAAACCAATATTAATGTGGTTTCACATAAACACACCCAGAATAAGCAGAACTGAAGACCAGTTCAGATCTTGAAATAAAGATGAAATTCCAAGCTGACATTTTGCAATTGTGTTCAGGATGCAGACACAACCATCCTGGACATTGCATAGTTGTAATCCTTGATGATTTGTTGTCTGCAGGATCTGGATTGTTTCCATGAACCTGTCAATTGGGCTACCAAGGGTAGTGCAGTCTGACTTATTTCTCTTTGGGGAAATTTGGGAAAGTGGCACTTTTTCTTCCAGGAGTGGTCCTCCTGGCCAAGGTATTGTTCCCAGGAAGTGGCATGGTCTGGAGAAACCAGCAAGGAGAGCTCCTTGGCAGACAACAGGAGGGGAACAGTTGCTCTTTCACAAAAGAGGGCAGCTTTGTATAAACCCCCATGGGTTGAAAGAATCTGTGTGGTAGATTGCATACAATGCCCACAGCATGGACATACACACTCCCAGTGGCAAAATATGCCCCATATGGATACTCCCAGTGACTTCTGCCACTGTGGGAGCACTAGAAGTGGAGGAAGGGTAGGGGAACATCATTACACAACAGGAATCTATGCCTTTGGGATAGAAGTTTCTGGGGTGTGAAAGTGCTGTGTGGGTTTAGTGGTCAAGGAACGTGGGGAGGCTTACCTGGGTAAAGAGCTCTGCTGATCATTCCTGGCATGACAATGAAAAACATAGGGAAGATTTTCAGATATCCTCCCAGTACTGATCCACCTTTGGCATGGGAGAGGTTCTTGGCAGAGAGAGACCTCTGGACTATCACCTGCAATCAGTGTAGAAAGGGAGCAGAGACTAAAACAGAAGCACCAGAGAGAGAGCAGGATCCATCCTCTGTGTCTTGTCCTCATGGATGACTTTCATCCAGCAGGATCCCAGGATGTTTTGCATGCCAGTGGCAACTTTCCCATCTTAGCTGACTGCAGCCTGCTGCCACTGCTCAGAGCTCAGTGCACAGGCTATAGGAGAGGGCAGCATGGAAATTTCCTTTACAGGAATCACTTCGCCCTTGTCTGAAACGAAGCCACCTTGAGGACTGGAGACAACAGCTGCATGACAGCAAGAGGGAAGGAATGAAACAGACTGTAGGGGGTTTAGTAAAAGTTCACTGGTGGGTTTTCACAATTATCCCATCTGAAAGCACAAAAGCACTGTGTCTTGGGAAACAAATGCAGTTTTTCTTTGGAGCTTGGAAAGGAATTAGAAAGGTTAGACCTCCGGGAGTATGAGTGTCTTGTCTGGAGGTCTAAACAAAGTCATTGCAGAGCCAGTTCCAGATCCACACTTTCATGTCCTTGTCACACTAACTCAGTGGAGACACCTCATACTCACCAGTCCACAGTGGGATAAAGATGGAAGAAAATAACCTGCTCTCTCTGCACTAAGAAAGGCACAAAATCAGCAGCTTGCTGAGAAATGGCACAACATCCACCTGGAGACCAGTGACAAGTGGCTCCCTCAGGGGTCAGTGCTGGCACCAGTGCTGCTTAACATCTTTGTCAGTGACATGGACAGAGGAATCAGTGCACCCTCAGCAAGTTTGCAGGTGACACCAAGCTGTGTGGCACAGTCAACTTGCTAGAAGGCAGGGATCCNGGACTATTGACAAGGTCTTGCAATAACAGGATGAGGGGCAATGGGTTTAAAGTGGCTCAGGGGAGATTTAGACTGGATGTTAGGAGGAAGTTCTTTGCAGTGAGGGTGGTGAGACACTGGCACAGGTTGCCCAGGGAGGTTGTGGCTGCTCCCTCCCTGGAGGTGTTCAAGGCCAGGTTGGAGGAGGCCTTGAGTGACCTATACTAGTGGGAGGTGTCCCTGCCTATGTCAGGGGGTTGGAACTGGATGATCCTTGAGGTCACTTCCAACCTTACCATTCTATGATAAACAAAGGAGAGATTTTGGTCTGGACCAGTAAAAAGGTAGCAGCTCCTGCCCAGTGAGATAAAGTCATACTTCAGCTTACAGATCCATAGAGAAGTGGACTGGAAATAACAGTGTGGTGGCTTAGAAAGACTTTGTAAGAGAAAAGAAAGCCTTTCTTTACCTGGTCAGTGCACCAGCACCAAAGAGCCAGCACAGAGAGGCCAAATACAAGGCCAGGCCAAGGAATGTCTCCTGTGAGTGGGTCCCTGAAGAGGTGAAAGGCGTCTGTGCGCGGGAGGTGGCAGGTCGTGTTTGGGACTGTGATCTGTGGCATTGCTGTGCTGTATTTTTCCTGCAGTCCTTCATACCAGCCAACTTTTTCAAACCCTGGAAAGAAAAACACCAGTGATTTAAGGTCTGCTGCCTCCTGCAAAGTTATTTCCTTATCTGAGACCCATGCCTGCTTTTCTCTTATCTTCCTTTCTTATCTCCTTTCTCTTCATCCCATCTTTGCTTTTGGCTGTCAGGGGTTTTACAGGAGTCAGAGGGTTCTGTGCAGAGTCCTTGTGGTTTGTACAGTGTACCTTAGAAGAGGATCGATGCAGGAAATCCTCCACGATGCTAATCCCTCAACATCTGCTCTTTTCTCCCACAGTTTCCAAGAGCTGGACTAGGGATGGTATGACATGAAACAAGATATGTCTGTACTTCTGTTTGCCATGAAGGCTTAAAGCAAAGACTGATGATGAGCAGTTCCTTGTGGCTTTTTTGCCCCCCCCTCTACTTTTATAACGTTTGGTTACGCCCAGATGAATCCACAGCAACTCCCAAAGTCAAACTCAGCAGAGTTACTCTGGATTTACATGAGCATAGTGAAAGCTGAGTTTGGCTCTGAGAATGTAGTGTTTCAAGCTCTTTGGCAACTCCAGGTAAACCTCAGCTAACGAAGCAAAGTCATTCAGGAGCTCACCTCCATACAGTTAGCACAAACAAGTCTGAAGGCTTGGCCAGTGAGAGTTGTGCTGCCACCACTTTTGGTTTTTATTTTTTCTTCAGTGGTTAAAACTCATTTCTGCACCATACCAGGGTTTGATACCACTGCAGGTTCCCCCTACCTATGAACATGAGGACCAAAGCTCCCAGGACCATGATGAGGGTCTGCAGTGCATCTGTGTATATCACAGCTGTTAAGCCACCTGTTAGAAGAATCAGACAACAGGTAGAATGTGTCACCACACACAACAATGCAGGCATCTCACCTGGAAAAAAGTTCTCCTTGGCCCCAGCCCTGTGATTTCAGGACAGAGCCTTTGGGAGAAGCTAGCAGTAAGCTCCTGGTCCCCAGGAGCCTTTTTTAGCTGTCACAAGCCCTTCTGTGAGAAATAGCCTGAAGGGCTTGTCTATGTTCTTGGGAGGCCTTGGAGGCTCTTGGGTATCTTTAGATATTGAGATTATAATTTAACCAAAAAATGAAGAAGAACAAATATGGGCAATAGAAACTGCTTGCAGAGGGAGCCAGGAGCATTACTGTGGCTTTTCAGAATCTCAAGGGGGCCTACAAGAAAGCTGGGGAGGGACTTTTTAGGCTGTCAGGTAGTGCTAGGACTAGGGGGGATGGAACAAAGCTAGAAATGGGTAGATTCAGCCTGGATGTTAGGAAGAAGTTCTTCAGTATGAGAGTGGTGAGATCCTGGAATGGGTTATCCAGGAAGGTGGTGGAAGTCCCATCACTGGAGGGGTTTAAGGCCAGGCTGGATGAGGCTGTGGCCAGCCTGATCTAGCGTGAGGTGTCCCTGCCCATGGCAGGGGGGTTGGAACTGGCTGCTCCTTGTGGTCCCTTCCACCCCTGACTAATTCTATGATTCTGTAGTGCTAGAGAATTCTCTAGAAAACTGTGATGGTACCCCCTATACCTGTTTTCCCTGGGCCAGGAGGGGAGAGGTAATAGCCAGAGGTCTCCAACATCTGGGAGTGACAGAACATACACTACCAGCAGCTGGGGGAATCTCTCCCCCAGACCAGGACTTGAGTATTTTCCCCCAAGTAGGCAAGTGGAAAGATAAATCCTTGGCTCCAGTTTATAACATTTCTTTTAAAATCAGCTATTTACCAGCTATGGTGTAGACAGCAGTCACTGCTAGCAAGACCACAGTGGACAAGTAGAGGTTCCAGCCCAAAGAGATTTGGATGAACAATGCTCCAGAAAAAATATCTGTCTGGAATAAAAACAAACAAAGAAAGAAACCAAGAAGGGCAGGTTGGCATTAGTGGTGCTTCATGCAAGTGAAATCTAACAAAGTAACCTGTAGCCCTCTGCAGCTGAAAGATCTGATGAGGGAGGACACCATGAAGGCAAAGTGGGAGAGGAGAGAGCAGAGAGATGTTGGCTGTTGGCTATGAACCTTCCTGCTTTTGGTGTAAGGAAAATCCTTCCTCCAGGTCAGAGCTCTCAGCAAAAGGGTACAACCAAGGTTCTACAGGGAGGGAATAAACATCATTAAAACAAAATACTGTCTTACAGGCAACCTTCATAGCATGTAAACCTCACTGGCACAGAGAGGTATTGGTGGAAACTCTCATTCCTTTTGCTGGCTGAGGACATCCATGGGGAGCAGGAGCCGATTTATCCACAAGCAGACACAGGAGGAAAAGGAGGGCAAATATCAGAGAGCAAGTTCCTCCCAAGACTACATCTTGGGAGACAGCCCTGCTTGAAAGACATCTGAAGAATCACAGATGTCTTGTGCCATGATTTACCTGTCTGAAAAGGTCAACAGTTTCCTTTTCTATTTGTGCAGTTCAGCATACTAAAATGACTCCAGAAAAACAGGTTATACTTGCTGAGGACCTCACTACAAATAAGGAAGCCCTTATCAGCTTCTGCTTTGATTGGACCTACTGGTAGAGAGTGAAATCATAGAATGGTAGGGTTGGAAGGGACCTCAAAGATCATCTAGATCCAACCCCCTGCCATAGGCAGGGACACCTCCCACTAGAACAGGTCACTCAAGACCTCATCCAACCTGGCCTTGAACACCTCCAGGGAGGGAGCAGCCACAACCAACCTGGGCAACCTGTCCCAATGCCTCACCCCCCTCACTGCAAAGAACTTCTTCCTAACATCCAGTCTAAATCTCCCCTCTGCCAGTTTAAACCCATTGCCCCTTGTCCTGTCATTGCAAGACCTTGTAAATAGTCCCTCCCCAGCCCTCCTGTAGACTCCCTTCGGATACTGGAAGGCTACTATAAGCAGAAATCAGAAATGGGGTGAAACCTGACATTATGTAGATAACAGTATTTAAATGCAGGAGGTGCTATGGGAGCACATTGGGAAACCAGTTTGAAGGGCACTTCTAAGCTGGTATGGGGTGAGACACAGGTGATGACATCTGCCAAGGGAGACAGAAAGGATGGGGCAAGATTCCTGTTTGCTGTGCCTGCAACATGCATTTTAAAAGGAAGCACCCAGTGCAACTTCTGACCTCTACATCACTGAGACAGGGCAAACAGTGTCAGTAAACCGGAGAAACCACAGCATCTCCTGGGTTTGGGCTTCTCAACAGGAAACACAAACACCTCTTTAGCTGTGCAGGATCAGTCCTTTGACAACGCTGTTTATTGAGACCTCTGTTTTTCTCTGCAAGCAGGGAAAGGTTCTGCAATGCTCTAGTTGCTAACCTATGTTTGGGCAAAAAGCAGAGGGAGAAAAATCCTTCTTGTAACCAACTGCCTGCTGTCCAGCCAGGCGCTAAATGAGCTCTGCACAAACAAGAGCAGCGCTTAATAGGAAGCGCCTGTCATGGCCAGAAACTCCACTGGCCACATCCCTCAGCCACGCCTGGATTAGCTGCACAGACACAAACCACCCAGGTGAGACAGCAGTGCCTGTGCCCAGGGTCCTGCTCTGAAAGGCTCTGCCAAATACTGCTCTGCTGAAGGTCGTTTTGAAAGACTGATTTTATTTTTGCCACATACCTTGACTGTATGGCTGTGCGCTTTGCTGCAGGAANTGATCCTCGATGTCCCTTCCAACCTTACCATTCTATGATTCTATGATTCCGTTTAGCCATCATGAGTAAAGAGGATTCAAATGCCTCTTTGCAAGATCTCATCCTGGACAACTCTTCAAACCCAACAGAATCACAGAATGTTAAGGCTGGAAGAGACCTCAAAAGCTCATCCAGTCTGATCCCCCTGCCAGAGCAGGATCTCCTATACCAGATCACGCAGGAATGTGTCCAGGTGGGTTTTGAATATCTCCAGAGAGGGAGACTCCACAACCCCCCTGGGCAGCCTGTTCCAGGGGTCTGGCCCCCTCACAGGGGAAAAAACTTTCTCATGTTTACATGGTGGTGACAGCAATGGGTGACATGAGTGGAACAAGTTGCCCAGGGAGGTTGTGGCTGCTCCCTCCCTGGAGGTGTTCAAGGCCAAGTTGGACAAGCCCTTGAGTGACCTGTACTAGTGGGAGGTGTCCCTGCCTATGGCAGGGGGTTGGAACTGGATGATCCTTGAGGTCCCTTTCAACCTTACTATTCTAGGATTCTATGACTGAGAGCTGGCAACTCAACAAGGGGTAATGGTTTTAAACTGGTAGATTTAGATTAGATAGAAAGAGGATATTTTTTACAATGAGGTTGCCAAAAGAGGTGGTAGATGCCCCATCCCTGGCAACACTCAAGGCCAGGTTGGACAGGGCTTTGAGCCACTTAATCTAGTTAGAGATGTCTTGGATCACTGCAGGAAGGTTGGACTAAATGACCGTTGGAAGTCCTTTACAAGCCAATGCACTCTATGGTTCTGTGATTGAAGGAGGAAATCCATCCTACACCACCAGCCTGGAACTTAAAGCACCTCCCAGCACCTGAGACATAACAAGCCTAGAAGAAAGACCTCATTCAGCTACAAAAGGCACATGAGTTCCTGATCTCTAGTCAGTGTCTTTGAAGGACATTTGACATCTAAATCAGGGTCTAGTGAAAAGTGACTTATAGTGGCTGTGGGATAACCAGCTGGAGACAAAGGAGTGACATATCTCTTAATGGACTCTGAAATATAGTCCACTTCCACCAAGGGCACAGGTACTTCTGAGCAGAAGAGCATAAATTCTGCCTCTTTATTAATGGCATTTAAATGAAGGGAAATACCCAGCAGTTGACACTGCTTTTTAGTTGCAAACAAGGTACGATGCCACAAGCAATCCAGGAAAGATGTTTTGTCTTAAACCAGAGCCTGCCTCCATTTCACCATGTTCTTTTTTTACACAGCACAAGAAACAGAAAGAGAGAGCAACAGTCAAAGCACACCTAATGCTGAAAACTCAGCTACAACAGCAGCAGCAGATTTATGATCATTTAAGAGAATTTCCCATCTGGAAGATGCAGACAGCCAGATCCTCAGATAGGGGAATGCTGCACTTCCCTTGTCTACATTGCTTAAGGTTTGATCTGATAGAAGAGGGAAAGCAGGCAGACAGCTTATGGTACTTAGACTGTTTAGTAATTAGCTGCAGTGTCCCTGTAAAGTTCTCACTGTGCATTGCTGTTTAATGAGGGCTTCCTCTCTTAGAATAGGTCTGCATGATCAATAGAGAGGCAGACATTTACCTGAGCAAGGCAGCACACTAACGTGCTGCTGCTGTTTCAGGTAGCTGAGCTGGTGCTTTCAAGGACATCTGAGTTATCTCTGAGCAGCCCTGCACTGCACAAGGCTGGGCTACCCCTGCCCCAGACACAAGGGTTGTGTTCAGTTGGATACATACGGATATCTTGGTGAATATATAGAGAATGAGGGACAGTACGGACATGTAGATCTGTATCCTCTGTCCTCCAAATCTCTTCTGCAGGTACTCAGGCATGGTGACGACTCCTGCTGCGATGTAAACAGGCACAAAGATCCAGCCCAGAGCCAGAAGTGCCCAGGTAGCCTGTTAAGGAGACAGAGAAAGCAAAGGCACACGGTTCAACACAAGGGAGCATCCTTCCCATCTGCTCCTTCAGGGGCTTCCTCAGAAAGCAGAA
>WBNM01010159.1:5422-15497 GCA_013399055.1 Ramphastos sulfuratus | reverse complement strand
TTTTTTTTTTTCATTAAAAGATTCCAATTATCCTCAAACCAGCACACTGCCTCATCTCAGTCCCTGGGAAAGTTATGAGCTAATTTCTCTGGGAAAGCTATCTCAGGCACAAGAAGGTATCAGGAACAGTCCATATAGCTTTACGGAGGGCAAATGATGCCTGCACAGCTGCTTGGCAGTGCCAGGGCTAATTAAAGCCCTGTACCTCCAACCAGTTCTCTGTAGCAAATCAAAAAATGTCTATGTGGGAACATTCTGAGGGTGGGCAGTGAGCAGTCATAGTGACAGTGTCAGTCATCAGGCACTCCAGGGCCCTGAGCCAATTACAACTGAGTACTCTTTGTCCTGTCCACAGCACCAAGACACCAGTGTTTGCTCTTCTAATTGAACATATGTCAGGGGTGTTTAGCACGTTGGGGCAGCAGCCACAGCCACTTCATACAAAGAATGGTTCCTCTGAAACTGTTTAGAGAAAAAAAATGTTATGAGGGAAAAGGTCTTTTCTTTCCCTAGAGGCAATTAAAGAAAATTAAAGCAGTAAAAGCATTTTTAGTTTTTTTTTTTTCTGTTCAATTTGTATGATAAGATATGCAACTCTATATACAGTTAAAATCCCTATATAAACTAGATAATGATAGAATAAAAATTTATCAAACATAAACAGTCTGTATTTAGTACCTTTTGACTTCTGCAAATATATTTTCTAAGCCTTTTTTTCTTTTTTTAACTTGGATAGTAATGTCATAGAATCATGGACTGACTTGAGCTGAAGGGGAAATTAAAAGCTGTCTAGNCCAATTTTCATAGAATCATAGAATCATAGAATGGTAGAATCATAGAATCGTAGAATCACAGAATCAACCAGGTTGGAGGAGACCTCCAAGATCATCCAGTCCAACCTAGCACCCAGCCCTAGCCAATCAACTAGACCATGGCACTAAGTGCCTCATCCAGGCTTTTCTTCAACACCTCCAGGGATGGTGACTCCACCACCTCCCTGGGCAGCCCATTCCAATGCCAATCACTTTCTCTGTCCAGAACTTCCTCCTAATCTCCAGCCTATACCTCCCCCAGCACAACTTGAGACTGTGTCCCCTCGTTCTGTTGTTGGTTGCCTGGGAGAAGAGACTAACCCCCACCTGGTTGCAACCTCCTTTCAGGTAGTTGTAGACAGCAATGAGGTCACCCCTGAGCCTCCTCTTCTCCAGGCTGCACACCCCCAGCTCCCTCAGCCTCTCCTCACAGGGCTGTGCTCCAGGCTCCTCAACAGCTTCGTCACCCTTTTCTGGACACCTTCCACTACCTCAACATCTCTCTTGAATTGAGTGGTCCAGAACTGGACACAGCACTTTTGTTTCTTTTTTTTTTTTCTTTCTAACTGAAGAATTTTACAGTGAGTATTATAGTTGCTTCTTAATCAAGGATCTGGAGAGATGTAAAGGTCTTCTTTAGTAAAGAGAGCTGCAAATTAGGGAGCAATTTAAAATACACTCTCATTTTAAAACTGCTTTAAGTTAATGTTATGTTTTTTTAATAATTTCCTTACTACTTTGGCTGATTATCAGTTATTTGACATACTTTCTCTAATTTTCTCTGCTCTGATCTGGTTGATCTCATACAGAAATATTAATAATATTATAATGTGACATCCTAATTAAATAAAACAGATTGGTCCTGATATTGAATGCCTTAGACTTAAAAAAAAAAAAAAAGTACATCAATGTCTTGGGCAGCTCTTGGATAAAAATGTAAATCTCCTGCTATATATGCAATAAGAGTATCTTGTAAGAAGAGGATTTTGAGCTGTAATTAAAAGTTCAGATCATTCATCTAAACAAGCACTTTTTGTTAATAATTGTGTTTGTAATAGTTGAAGACTTGCCAATAATTGAAGACAGAAACATACAAGAGGAAGAAAGCTAATTATAGCAATACTGTTTTAAAATATTGGATTGAGTGATGGGTTTTTCTTGGATGCTTATGGTATAGAAGACAGAAAAATAGATGAGAAAGACAAGGTGGATATAGTAATATTTTAATCACATAGTTACTTTACTTGTTCTGCATTAACCTCTCGACTCATTATCAGTTACCTTTTGGACACCTTCTTGTGTTTCCTGGAAACAACTGGGGTAGGAACATTTTATGGAAGAAAACCTTTTGAATTAAACTTGTAACTCCATTTGTGTGTTTAAATAACTAACTAACTAACTAACTAACTAACTAACTAACTAAATGTTGCATATATTTACTCATACTTAAGGTGCGAGTTGTAAATAGAATAAGTTGCAATCAAGAGGACTTAGCATGTACAGTTACACATAATCATAAAACTGAGGTTTAGTTACAGATGTTACAGAAGATGAGAGAAACTGTCATGGTATGAATTACTTGTGTTTAAGGGGGAAAAAAATGAATTCTCTTAGTGAATCTTCCTTGTCAAAATCCAGTCAGAAAGGCTCAGAATCTCATAAAGGCCTGTTCAAATAGAACCTACAGACTGAGATCTCTTTACATAGATTAGATTAGAAGCAATTTGAATTAATTTATTTTGAGATCATGATACTATGTTAAGTTATAGAGAGATTTATTTTGCAAGTTTTCAGTATTTGTCTGGGAAACACTCATTTGCTTGGGCAGATCCTGAAAATGGGAAGATGCTATGACTGTATGATACTTAAGGAACCTGCCACCTTCTTCCTCCCATAAAACTATTTTAACCTGTATTATTTGCAGCCTGAATTACATCCCATGGTAGCCAACATGCATCTGGGTCGTGGCAATCCCAAGCACAAATACAGGCTGGGCAGTGACTGGCTGGAGAGCAGTCCTGAGGAGAGGGACTTGGGGGTGCTGGTGGACAAGAAGTTCAANGGTCTCCTTCCAACCTTACCATTCTATGATTCTATGATTCTATGATTCTCCCCCTCTACTCTGCTCTGAGGAGACCCCACCTGGAGTACTGCATCCAGTTCTGGAGTCCCTACTACAAGAGGGATGTGGACATGCTGGAGTGTGTCCAGAGAAGGGCCATGAGGATGTTTAGAGGGCTGGAGCACCTCTCCTATGAGGACAGACTAAAAGAGTTGGGCCTGTTCGGTCTGGAGAAGAGGAGGCTCTCAGGTGACCTTCTTGTGGCCTTCCAGTATCTGAAGGGGGCCTACAAAGAAATTGGGGAGGGACTTTTTAGGCTATCAGGTAGTGCCGGGACTAGGGGGAATGGAGCAAAGCTGGAGGTGGGGAGATTCAGTCTGGGGGTGAGGAGGAAATTCTTCAGCATGAGAGTGGTGAGAGCCTGGAATGAGTTGGCCAGGGAGGTGATTGAGGCCCCATCCCTGGAGGTGTTTAAGGCCAGGCTGGATGAGGCTCTGGCCAGATTGATCTAGTGTGATGTGTCCCTGCTCATGGCAGGGGGATTGGAACTGGATGATCCTTGTGGTCCATTCCAACTTAAATCATTCTATGATTCTATGATTCTATGATTTTATGATTCTATGAGTCTATGATTCTATGTAAGATTTCAGTCCTATATGATTAATTCAGTGCAAGACTGAGTAAAATAAGAGCAAGAACATAGTCTAGTTTAGATGGAATGCTCTGGAAAACAAGTATTTCCAGAAAAAGAAACTGGAAAAAAACCAACCAGCTACTTCATTTGTCTAATCACTTTTTACAAATTCCCTTCATAGTGCTGATCTCTACTTAGAGTTTATGTCAAAATTTCTAAGATGGCTATTTCTACAGAATAAAAAAATAATCTAACACTTTGTTACATAAAATCAACAATTATATTAAAATTAGCATTCCATAAAATACTAGTAATCTTAAATGGTTTTCTTTATTTATTTACTCTTATGTACATCTGTCACTAAACCCCAAAGTGTTGAAATTCCATTAAATCTCTGAAACAGAGCTACAGAAGAATTGCCGCAGTTTAATCCTTTTATTTATACATCCTCTGTGAATAATTAAATACATAAACAGTCATTTCAGTATAGATTTTAATAATTTTGACCACTCCATAGCAGGATATCATAGTTTTAACAGCTAATATATCATGCACAATATTTAATTAAATATATATTTTCAACAATGACTCAGTGACCTAATATTTTGGTGTATCAAGCATAAAAAATTGATAGAGTGAAAGGTTTGCTTCTCTCAGGGGGATTTCTGACAGAGAATTACTGCTTTCAATCTATTGTGTATCTAGATGATTCCATTATCATGCTTTCTTTCATTCCTTGGTCTCATGGAATACTAGATTTGTCTTTGAATTAGACATTTTTCATTTTGACTTTAAGAGCAAGTAGAACACTTGAAGATCCATGCTTTATTTCATACTCTCAAAACAATTCTTTGGGCAAAATGTTGAGTTGAGATGTATTTTGAATATCCAAGGCTGTCAAGCTCCTGTACTAGGTCTCTCAAATTCTACTGCCTTTAATTTTGCTTTTCATGTTGTTTTCCTGAATTTTCTTGAGCAGTCCTGGCCAAACCTTGTCTACAGATTACACTGCTGTGGGTTTAGTGTGTTCCCTTCATGTACTGTCATGAAAAGAATCGTCATCAGCTAAAGAGTAATCATCAGCTAAAGAGCAAATATCTGCCCAAAATGAAATGGGATGTATCACAACCTAACCATCTGGAATAATTGGATAAATACTTCATTTGCATGAAATGACCAAGTTATCACTTGGCAAGTGCTTCAAGTTTCTGTCCAGTGAAGATTATAACAGGGGAAAGAAAAAAATCAAAAGTGCGATGCTGACATTATAGATTGACTTTTTGTAGTGGTTGTAGCCTGAGAGGTCCCAGGTTCCCTTAAGAAAACTACAGAGACCAAGCCCCATCCCAAGGGACAGACCTGGTTGTCCCAGAACATTGTAATATTGTTATTCTATTCCATTTTCCAGTATCACAGCTTACAAGCCAGTGCCTGGCTGATATTGCTCTCTTTCCCTTCTCTCCATCTCTCACTTCTTTTCTCCTGGTGTCCCTTCTTATCTCATGGTCTGTGTATGAGAGATGGCTCCTAGCTGGCAGGGAATTTTGAGCTTCTGAGGCCTTATAGGGCTAAGGAAGGTGGTGGTGGGGGCAGTTATGGCTTATATTCAGGCCTGCTGAGGGTGGAAGAGGTGGAGGATTCAAGATGGTTTTAGTCTCATAGATTTGGCTTAGCTTGCAGATGTATTCATTCTACCTGAATGCCTTTTGCATATATGCACCTGTGTCATAGAATCTCTCTTCCAACTTCCAATCAGTGTGCAGTATCTTCATTCTTACTCTTCAAAAGGAGTAAGAGTCACTTCTGTCATCCAGTCCTAGCTTGGGGCCTCAAACTGGGACAGTAGTCTATAAAAATATTTTCAGCATTCTTATCTTTCTTTTCCAGTATTTCTTTTTGTGGATGAATTATTAGTGTTCCTTATTACTGAGGAGTGAAACCTTATGTCCTAGCTCTGAAGAAAATGGAATAAACACACCTACTGTTTTAAAAGGTAAAAGCAGGTCCCTGGGAAGTACTGATCAGTCATACTCACCACTGCTCAGAAAGATCATGGAGATCTTCACAGAAGACATATGGAGACATGGAAGACAATGAGTTGATTTAAGGCAGCCAGTGCTGTCTGGTTAATCTGGTCTCTTCATGGAGATCCTCACAGAAGACATGTGGAGACATGGAAGACAATGAGTTGATTTAAGGCAGCCAGTGCTGTCTGGTTAATCTGGTCTCTTCATGGAGATCCTCACAGAAGACATGTGGAGACATGGAAGACAATGAGTTGATTTAAGGCAGCCAGTGCTGTCTGGTTAATCTGGTCTCTTCATGGAGATCCTCACAGAAGACATGTGGAGACATGGAAGACAATGAGTTGATTTAAGGCAGCCAATGTTGTCTGGTTAATCTGGTGGCTTTCTACAATGCAGTGACTGCGTCAGTGGACAAAGGAAGAGCTTTGGGTGTCATCTTCATGGACTCTGTAAGGCCTTTTACACTGTTCTACACAGCAGTCTTGCTGCCAGTTGGAGAGATTTAAATGGACTGTTAGATGGATAAAGAATTGGTTAGACAAGCATGTCCAAAGAGTTACAGTCAATGGCTCAATGTCCAAATGGAAACTAGTACAAAATTAGATACTTCAAGGGCCAATGGTACTTAATATCTTCTTCAATGCCATAAATAATGGGACTGAGTGTGCCCTCAGCAGGTTTGCAGACAACACCAAGATGAGTGATGCAGCTGATACACTTGAGAAAAGGGATGCCATCCAGAGGGACCTTGAAAGGTTTGAGGAATGGTCCCATGTGAACATCACTAAATTCAACAAGACCAAGAGGAAGGTTCTTTACCTCAGTCCCTGCAATCTTCAATATCAGCAGAGTCTAGGGAATTAACTGATTGAGAGCAACTCTAAAGAGAAGGACTGGGGAACAAGGGTGGACAAAAATGTGAATGTGAGACAGCAATGGGCACNATGGCTCAATGTCCAAATGGAAACTAGTACAAAATTAGATACTTCAAGGGCCAATGGTACTTAATATCTTCTTCAATGCCATAAATAATGGGACTGAGTGTGCCCTCAGCAGGTTTGCAGACAACACCAAGATGAGTGATGCAGCTGATACACTTGAGAAAAGGGATGCCATCCAGAGGGACCTTGAAAGGTTTGAGGAATGGTCCCATGTGAACATCACTAAATTCAACAAGACCAAGAGGAAGGTTCTTTACCTCAGTCCCTGCAATCTTCAATATCAGCAGAGTCTAGGGAATTAACTGATTGAGAGCAACTCTAAAGAGAAGGACTTGGGAACAAGGGTGGACAAAAATTTGAATGTGAGACAGCAATGTGCACCCTCAGCCATAAAACCAATTGTATCCTGAGTTGCACCAAAAGAAGTGTGACCAGTAAATGAGTGCACACCCTTTGCTCTGGTGAGTCTACACCTGGAGTATTTCATCCAGTTCTGGGGTCCCCAGTACAAGAAAGTCAGGGACTTATTAGAGTCCAAAGGAAGGGCACAAAATAACCAGAGGGCATGAACACTTCTCCTGTGGAGAGACTCAGACAGTTGGGGTTGTTCAGCCTTGAGTAGAGAAGGATCCCAGGAGATTTTATTGTAGCCTTTCAATATATAGAGTTTATAAAAGAAGATGAGAGAGACTCTTTATCAAGGCCTGTAGTGACAGGACAAGGGGCAGTGATTTTAAACTGAAAATGAGTAGTTTTAGATCGAAGGAAGATATTTTTTTCTATGAGGATGGTAGGACAGTGTAACAGGTTGCCCAGATAATTTGTGGATGCCTTGTCCCTCAAAAATCTCAAGGTGAGGTTGGATGGCACTTTAAGCAACCTAATGTAGTGAAAGATGTCCTTGCCAATGTCAGTGGAGGTGGAACTAGATGATTTTTCAAGTACCTTCCAACCTAAATCATTCTGTGATTGATAAGATACCATTCCATAATTTGTGAAGTCTCAAAACTCATTAAATGTGCAAAGAACACACAACAGAGAAATCGTATAAAATAGGAGTAGAAGCTTGACTTAAAGAAGTGTGATCAATAAAATAAATACTGACTTATAGAAAGGACCCTTTGTGAGTGTGTGCTCTCTGTTCAATATTCTTTGTGACTGCTACAAGTATTTCATTTTGAAATTGTTAAGATCCTATGCTATTAAAAAAAAAAATCCCCATTGCTTCAGTGTTTAGTTTAATACTGTGGGTAAATTCAGAATTAATGAACAAAGTAGCCAAGCCTATAGCCCTTCTTTAAACACTAGCTCCAAGGAGTCACCTATTCTAGGTTACTTGCACTGGAAATAAAGGAAAATGCAAATTAAATTTGTCCATATATGTATACATGGAGGGAATAATAAATTCTGCTCTATATATCTAGTAACTGGAGGATTGAAAGTACACAGTATTAAGAGAAGTTACTAATTTATCACAATTTATTCAAAATACTTTGAGGCACAAAGAGTTTTCCGTGACATCTGTTGAATATATAATAAATGTGCATATGTGACCTCTGCTCTGTTAGAGGGAATGGTGAGAAGAGTATCTTTCTGGTAGGTAATCCAAGAAGTGAATTAAAAGAGCACAAAATTTTCAAATATAGAATCATAGAATCATAGAATCATAGAATCGTAGAATCATAGAATCATAAAATCAGTCAGGGTTGGAAGACACCACAAAGATCACTTAGTTCCAACCCCCATGCCATGGCCAGGGACACCCTACCCTAGATCAGGCTGGCCAGAGCCTCATCCAGCCTGGCCTTAAACACCTCCAGGGATGGGGCCTGAACCACCTCCCTGGGCAACCCATGCCAGGCTCTCACCACTCTCATGCTGAAGAATTTCCTCCTCATGTCCACTCTGAATCTCCCCACCTCCAGCTTTGCTCCATTCCCCCTAGTCCTGTCACTACCTGATAGCCTAAAAAGCCCCTCCCCAGCTTTTTTGTAGCCCCCCTTCAGATACTGGAAGGCCACAATAAGGTCACCTGGGAACCTCCTCTTTTCCAGACTGAACAGCCCCAACTCTTTCAGTCTGTCCTCATAGGAGAGGTGCTCCAGCCCTCTGAACATCCTCATGGCCCTTCTCTGGACACGCTCCAGTATGTCCACATCCCTCTTGTAATAGTGGCTTCAGAACTGGATGCAGTACTCCAGGTGGAGTCTCCTCAGAGCAGAGTAGAGGGGGAGAATCACCTCCCTCAACACTTCTCCTGGCCACACTTCTCCTGATGCAGCCCAGGCTCTGGTTGGCTTTCTGGGCTGCAAGTGCACACTGCTGGCTCATGTCGAGCTTCTTGTCCACCAGCACTCCAAGTCCCTGTCCTCAGGGCTGCTCTCCAGCCAGTCACTGCCCAGCCTGTGTTTGTGCTTGGGATTGCCTCAACCCAGATGCAGGACCTTGGCAGAATCTAATGCAGGAACATGAAATGGGCTGCAGTAAGTTTTCATTGCCTTGGCTCATTCTTATAAGCAGAAAGAGTGAACTTTTATATGAGTATATTTCCTCCTTTAAATGAGACCTGCACTGAAATCTACAGCAGCCAGAGTGCTAAATGTGTAATCCAAACTAATTAATAGGAAATACTGTTTGGGAGAATATGTCTGAAATGTTTCTGTTTTCAGTGCTGTGAATGCTCTCTGAACTGCCATCTGAGTGCAGGCTGGAGGACAAGACAAACTGGACAGAAAGGGGAAAATTGCAATTTAGGGGCAAAGCGTTTTTAAGGCTTGCAGTTTGAAAACCAGATTTAGCTCAGGCAATCTCGTGTAGAACATAAATGAGAGAATTTTTTTTTATATCTTTCATAGTTGATAGAGCAATTCAAGCACATTCAGAGGATTGTTCTCTACTTATCTTACAGTTTGGATTTATTGTAGCTTATGTGAGCTCCTAATGAGAGAATTGATTTAGCTTTTATTTTCTGCTTATAACCATGTTTCCTCCTGACTGCTAGCTCTAGTTACTGTAATGCTTTACAAGGCGTGGGAACACCACACAAGTTGAATCCAACTACTTTCAGAAAAAAAAAATTTTTTTTTGTGCTTTTGAACAAGATCAGCTGCTTTCAAATTTACTTCCTAAAATATGACTCTTAGAATATTAAGTTCGTTGTTAAAGGTTTTCAACAGACAAATATAAATGAGATTGGTAGCATGATTAACATTATGACCTCAGGTGTACTTCCTCTTTCTCTATTCTTCCTATTCTTTTTTCTTCCTCCTCTTCCTCTTCCTCTTCCTCTTCCTCTTCCTCTTCCTCTTCCTCTTCCTCTTCCTCTTCTTCTTCCTCTTCCTCTTCTTCTTCCCCTTCATAGAATCACAGAATGATAGAATGCTAAGGTTGGAAGGGACCTCAAGGATCATCTAATTCCAATCCCCTGGCATAGGCAGGGACACCTTCCACTAGAACAGGTCACTCAAGGCCTCGTCCAACCTGGCCTTCAACACTTCCAGGGAGGGAGCAGCCACAACCTCCCTGGGCAACCTGTGCCAGTGTCTCACCACCCTCACTGCAAAGAATTTCCTCCTAACATCCAGTCTAAATCTCCCCTC
>WBNM01010157.1:0-29622 GCA_013399055.1 Ramphastos sulfuratus | reverse complement strand
CACTGGCACAGGTTGCCCAGGGAGGTTGTGGCTGCTCCCTCCCTGGAGGTGTTCAAGGCCAGGTTGGGCAAGGCCTTGAGTGACCTGTTCTAGTGGGAGGTGTCCCTGCCTATGGCAGGGGGTTGGAACTGGATGATCCTTGAGGTCCCTTCCAACCTTACCATTCTATGATTCTAGGATTTGTTGCCTCAGTACTCATCTGTTGCAGATGCCTGGTGTAATCTTTGAAATATCAACCAGGTGTAATTTACCCGAGATGTTTAAAAACTCCCAGTAAGTAAGGAGTTAATGTGACTTGCAAAAGTTTTTGATGATTGTACATCAAATTTACTCTGACATCAGAAAATTAAGTGATTGTGGAAGTCTCAGCAGTCACTTAACCTGCCATGTCAGGTACTCAAATAATTTTGAAAATCTGACCACACTTTGGGACTCAGTTTCCTGTTTCTGAAGTGGTGAAATAGTTCTTCCATACTTAGGAATTCTGTGAAAAGTAGCATGTGCCCTTAGACATGCTAAGAAATTCTGGTAAGAACAACTATGAAAATAATAAAAATAAATATTTTCCTTGCTTGGGAATACAGTAAATTGTATTTTGGAATTTGCAGAGCAGAAAATCAGTAAAAGAAAGGGAACACTTCTTGTACTAGCTAAGTCTTTACTCACTGTGGGATTTAAGGAAGATCTGAACATTTGCTCCAACATTCTAACATTTGCTCCAACATTCTAACTCCCAACCCTTTTTTTTTTTTCTCTTTTTTTCCTTTTTTCTTTCTTTCTTTTTATTTTGTTTTTAAATCACCTTCCATAACCCTGTTGTGAGTACCAGTTCTGGGGCTACCTGGAAGGTACAAACAAAGCTGAAAGGAAACATAGATCATGGCCTGTATCTCTGTCTCTCCATCTACATTTCTGTGTTTAATCCAGAGTGTTGATGAAAAGAAAGCCTATGGAAGGGTCTCTGCAGTGATGCTGAAACCAGACTGCAGTAGAGCTTTTGGTCATCCCTGAGCTTGACACACTTGAGACAAGAAGCAAAGCAGAAATATCAGTCTATTTTCATGTACTTTTTTACTACCTTGCTCCCACTTGGGCCCTAGTATGAGAGAAGGGATTTGTGCCTTTAATATGATAAATCAGTGAAGTCCCAGGGCTGCCTGACTTCTAGCAGCAACGGTTGCCTTGAATCCTACTTAGAGCAACTTCAGACCCATTTCACATTGCTGATGGTGTGCAAAAGGGAAACGGAGCAAAGCAAAACTGACCCCTAATGTGAATGTAAACCTACTTGTTTTCTTTTCTTTCAGGAATCTAGATACATTGAAGAGTCCTCAAATAAAGATGGTGTGATTTCTTTGATTTTTTCTCTGAAAGAAGAAGTCGGGGCATTGGCTAAAGTGCTGCGTACATTTGAGGTAAAGAGTTCCTTCAGCAGACCTGACCTGCTCTTTATGCTTTTACACCACAGCAACATCTGATCAGGCTATTTGCAGTCATGTTTGTAACTACATTTGATTGCCATCATGGGGGAAACCATCATGCATTAGGCTAAAATAACCTAAAATCTTGGAGCAGAGTAGTCTTTTTAAAGTTAAATTTTTATTTCAAGCTTTTAAATTAAAACCTCTACTGCATTTTCTCCATCTAAAAAGGGAATATTCCACTGTAACTGCTTGGGTGAGAGGTAGAAGGGAACTGGGCCATAACTTGCAACTGATGTTTATGTGTATGTGTATGCACATGTATATAAAGGCAAAATAAATCTGCATGTGAGCTATATGATTCATGGTGCACATGTTGCATGAAGTACTTGGGAGTGCTGGTGGAGGAGAAGCTCAACATGAGGCAGCAGTGTGCACTTGCAGCCCAGAAAGCCAACCAGAGCCTGGGCTGCATCAGGAGAAGTGTGGCCAGCAGTGCGAGGGAGGTAATTCTCCCCCTCTACTCTGGTGAGACCCCACCTGGAGTACTGCATCCAGTTCTGGAGCCCCTAGGACAAGAGGGATGTGGACATGCTGGAGTGTGTCCAGAGAAGGACCACGAGGATGCTCAGAGGGCTGCAGCACCTCTGCTATGAGGACAGACTGAAAGAGTTGGGGCTGTTCAGTCTGGAGAAGAAGAAGCTCCCAGGTGACCTTCTTGTGGCCTTGCAGTATCTGAAGGGGACCTACAAAAAAGCTGGGGAGGGACTTTTTAGGCCCTCAGGTAGTGACAGGACTAGGGGGAGTGGAACAAAGCTGGAAGTGGGGAGGTTCAGACTGGACGTGAGGAGGAAGTTCTTCAGCATGAGAGTGGTGAGAGCCTGGCATGGGTTGCCCAGGGAGGTGGTTGAGACCCCATCCTTGGAGGTGTTTAAGGCCAGGCTGGATGAGGCTCTGGGCAGCTCGATCTAGGGTAGGGTGTCCCTGCCCATGGCAGGGGGGTTGGAACTAGATGATCCTTGTGGTCCCTTCCAACCCTAACTGATTCTAAGTATTTCTATGGGAGGCAGCCACCACCCTCTTAGCCCTTGTCCACCTCAGTAAAACTGATATAGGTAGGTCCACCATCTTCCACCAGTGGTGCTGCCACACAGTGGGCAGAGAGTACTTACAAAACAGCATCAAAAAGACTGCACTATGTTTACACCAAAGGGACTGCAACTCGGGAAGCTTTTGGGGTAACGAGGAGCTTTTTACCTTTCAGGACATTATGTGTCTATTTATTCTTGCAGAAATATTTCCCAGATGTCATGGATGCTGTTTAAAAAGCACAAAATCTTTGCAATTCAGGATGGTTGTGTTGCAATGCACACAGCTGTGTACTCTATGCTCCCAAGCAAATACGCTGTTATATTGGTTTTGTGACTTCTTTTTTTTTTTTCTTTTTTCCCCTTCAAAAACATCATTAGTTGTTTTGGGAAGCAGCTCTCTCTCTAGAACATTGTAAAAAAGTTGTGGCCTGCATACTTTCCATCTGTAAAGTGAATTGAATAGGCAATGAAAAGTTTGTGTGGTATGAATACAAATGAAAAATAACGATGAATTACAGGACATGTTTGATTGATTAAGATGAAGGGAAATTCCTGCCAATGACAGTAGAGCTAGTCTGAATCTGTGAATTGACCACTGTAATAGAGGCCTGCAGAGAGCTCAGTGCAGTGTGTGTCTGTAAGTGAATTAAGGAGGCTGTTGATGCTCTCTCGTTACATGTGTTTCTGTCTACTAACCCAATTACTGCCAACTAAAAGAAGCAAGCACTGGAGCTAGTACAGGAAAGACAGAAGTAGGCACTTCTTGGATGTGGCTCTTCTGGCAACAAAGGAGATACCTAAGCTGGACTGGCTGAATCATGATTTTCCCTAGTAACTTTGATGGCAACTGAGAGGATTCAGATGTCAGCTAAAGATGTCTGCACTGGTGGCTGGGTGCCTTCCCATCATAACAAAGTCAATTCTTTCAGTGCACTTTCCCCCAGTACCAAGGTTTGACAAGAGACCTGGCATAGCTACTCTTATATCAGTTTTGCATGCTGTTGGCAATGTAGCAGGGAAACACATGGGTGGCTTGAGGAAAGGGATTTAATGGTACAAGCCTGATCTGCAGATTCAGCTCCTCAGGACTGTCATTAGTAAATTCATGAGTGCTGGAGTGTGCAAACCAGAGCAGCCCTTGAGCTGCTCTAACTTAGTGTGAGGGACCTTGCCCTGTGTACAGTCAGCAGTGTGTGACTCATGCACAGGCATGGCTGAGATACCCTCAACTTCTTTCCACCTGGACTGTAACTATGGCGGCACAGAGACACAAACTTTGAGCTCCCTGACAACCGCAGCGGAGACAGCGAAGGTGATGATACACAGGTGAGGGTGGGGACAAGAAAGAAAGGATTTTTTTTTCTTTTTGTACCTCTTTCCTGCTTAATAGAAATAAAATCAGCTGTGAAATGGAGGTTAGCTACAGGAATTGGTTCAGACTCTCTGTGGGTGGGCTCATCTGGGCAGGGAAACTTTGTCCTCATGGTTTCTATTGCAGGCTTGGTGCTGGCCTGGGGAAACGCAGTGGGCTTGTCTCAGAGGAGCAGCACAAGGAGATGTGAGGATGGCTGCTGTAGCTGTTGCTTCACACATCCACATGAAGTAGGAAAAAGGGAAACACAAAAGTGACAAAATACGATCAGACTGTTGCCCAGAGGAGGTGCGGCACTGCCACCATTGACTCTCGTGGAGGGCCAGACTTTGTGTGGCCACTTCTGATGATGGTCATGTGTGGCCTGTTTGGAGCACGTCTGACCCTTGCTGAGGCTGGGGGCTGCCCTGGCTGCCGGGGTCTCTCTGGGCCCCCTGTGTGGCAATGTGCTTGCACAGCTCTACCCTCTCCTCCTCCTAGTTCGTGCTTGGGAGTGATTAAGGGACACTGCCTCCAGCACAGGCTGTGAGGATTTTGCCTTTTCTCTAGCCAAACTATAAAACTACTCTGGGACATGAAGAGGGTTAAGTGGGCTGAATATGAATGCCTTAAAAATAAATCCTTTCTCAAGACAGAGAAGACAGCATGGAAGCAAAATCTAGACTCAGACACAGGGAATTGAAAGGGATATCTAAAGAGAGGAGAAATCTTGCAGTGCCATCAGCAGCCAAGCTGCCTTTCTGTAAAGAAGGTGTTGGTGTGGGTCTGGAGAGGTTCATCCTCTACTTGATTTAAGAGCTGGAGAAAAAAATTCTGTTTTTCTGGGAAGGCTGTTCAGCACAATCTAGCCATAGAACATATGGGGCAGGACAAACCAAAAAGCATATGTGGCAGTACCTGGCACTACACAAGCACCTAGCACCATGGCACTCCTGTCTTCAAACTCACATTGATTTACTAGATCTGCTCTCCTGGCCCTGGAAAAAAGAGAGCTCAGGCTGAAGACATGGATTTGGAGCAGTAAGTTCTGACGTAATAAAATTATTATAGCTGTGCATATGCACACTATGATGGAAACCCAAGCCTCTTGGTAGAGGCATGCCTGATGTATTCACCTATCACTGTGGACACCTCCAACACACCCCCTGACCAAAGTGACTGCTCGCCTCTCCTGATTTGGAAAGTATCCTTTCCTGGGATGCAGGATCTCCTCACTCACAGGTTCACATCTTGTCCATGTCCTGCTTCTATGCTGTGGTGAAACTGGGCTAGGCATTAGCCCCTACCATAGCTCTATCTCTCTGGGGAGCAATAGCCAGGAGGGAGCTGCACTGTCCTCTAGCCTGGCCCTGCACCTATGTAACAGGAGGTCCAGGACTGCTGGATCAAGTGCCATAATTGCTCCCCAGTCCAGTCTGGAGGGAAATCTCCCAGGGAAGGAAGCTGTGTATAAACACAGACCAGGTGAACTGGGTAAGGCTCCACTGTGGGCCAGGATGGACTAGGAGGAGAGCTTTATACCAGAGTAGGTGAAGACACAAGGCTAGCATCACAGAATTCCATCCAACTGAGATACAGAGTTTAGAAGAATTTCAGTGTGTTTTGGGGAAACATTGTCCTACTCGAACATCCCTCAGGGGTCCTCATGCAGTTGACAGAGTCCTGCATGCTCTCACGTGTTGGTTTGGTTTTTTTGTTTTGTTTTCTTTCTTTTTTTTTCTCTCAAAGACCCAATGTCTTACTTTTTGATCAGGTCCCAGTTGCACACAAGTATGTAGGTAAAATGAGAATTTCTATTTCTCTTGCATAGCTTGAAGACTTTTTTTTTTTTCTGAGGAATCTCTTTCATGTGCTCAGCTCCTTGGTCTGCNATCCTTTCCTGGGATGCAGAATCTCCTCACTCACAGGTTCACATCTTGTCCATGTCCTGCTTCTATGCTGTGGTGAAACTGGGCTAGGTATTAGCCCCTACCATAGCTCTATCTCTCTGGGGAGCAATAGCCAGGAGGGAGCTGCACTGTCCTCTAGCCTGGCCCTGCACCTATGTAACAGGAGGTCCAGGACTGCTGGATCAAGTGCCATAATTGCTCCCCAGTCCAGTCTGGAGGGAAATCTCCCAGGGAAGGAAGCTGTGTATAAACACAGACCAGGTGAACTGGGTAAGGCTCCACTGTGGGCTAGGATGGACTAGGAGGAGAGCTTTATACCAGAGTAGGTGAAGACACAAGGCTAGCATCACAGAATTCCATCCAACCGAGATACAGAGTTTAGAAGAATTTCAGTGTGTTTTGGGGAAACATTGTTTGTCCTACTCGAACATCCCTCAGGGGTCCTCATGCAGTTGACAGAGTCCTGCATGCTCTCACGTGTTGGTTTGGTTTTTTTGTTTTGTTTTCTTTCTTTCTTTTTTTCTCTCTCAAAGACCCAATGTCTTACTTTTTGATCAGGTCCCAGTTGCACACAAGTATGTAGGTAAAATGAGAATTTCTATTTCTCTTGCATAGCTTGAAGACTTTTTTTTTTTTCTGAGGAATCTCTTTCATGTGCTCAGCTCCTTAGGTCTGCTGGCTTTATGTCCAAAATGCTGATAGCCACTTTTTTTCTTGTTTACTCTTGATTCATGTTCTCTGTAATGCATTTCAGATTTGGGACAATGCATAAGGTCCAAAAAGAGAAAGCAAATCTGTATGGAAGAAGAGCTGGACCCTCAAAGGGGCAAGGCGGCTATTTAAGGAAAGACTTTGTGTCTCAGGCTGAAAGCATTTCTGTCTCTAAAAGCAAATCCAGGCCATCCCTATGGAAGGGTTCAGCATCCACTTTGGGTGACCAGAGTCTTTTCCTGGTCTAACACACAAAAATAACTATCATTAAGGAAAAGCCCCCCCAAACACCAGATCTCAGCAGGTTCCTAAGCTCTTCTGACTTCTGGCTCTTGTTTCCCCTCTGTTTTGCATGTTCTTCCTTGCCTGGATGCATGATCTGCTCCTCCTGGATTGCTCTGTGGCCAGGATGCTGTATGCTACTGCTGACAGTACAGTCCCTGCAGTCCCTTCTCCATCCTCCCTGTGGAGAGGCAGTGTCTGCAGGGTCAGACTCTGATTATGTGCTGTAATGTGATAGCAACTCAGCAATGTCCTGCAATAAGCAGATTGTTAAAAGTGAATCCACTTTCTTCCACACTATCTGCTTTGGCACTTGAAAATCCTGTTTGTCCATAATCTGTATCTGTCCTAGTGTGCATACAGCTTTCTCATAGATTCTGCTTGGACAACATCTCATTGCAGGTTGGAGAGTGGATGTAGAGACCACTTAAACCTGCCAGCAGTCTCTAGACAAGGTTCATTTTAATAGGACCTGCTCTGCACTAGGGCATTGCTTGGCACAGCCATATGCTTTTTGTCTGGTTCACACTATTATAGAAGATAGTAGTTAGGAAGCCAAAACTTTAATAAATGCCTATCTGAAATAGAACATCACATATAAGTAAAATATCATGCTTAAAATCAGAAAGACAGAATAACCATTGTGGGATCATGTCTCTTTTTTATTTATTTGGCACATCAAGAAGGTAAGGAGTATAAAGTCCAGGTTAGAAAAGAATAGAATCTTCCAGGTTTCTTATAAAAACTGGAAAAGCAAAGCAGAACTATTTGGGTTAACTCATGTGTTACACTTGATGGAAATGTTATTTTTTCTCTATAGTGATAAAAGCTTATTGAAATTGAGATCACTTTTTAAAATAACACAAAGTCCATTCTGAAATAAAAATAGAAATGTTTTTTTTCCTCAATGACTGGCATTTCCAAGATTAAATTAATCATTAAAACCCACCAGAACTAAACATTTTTATATGTAAAAAGGATTGTGCTCAGTTTTAAATGAAATTTTCCCACATGAGTTCTGAATACATTAATCTCCTTCAAAGATCTTCTCCTGATTGATTTAGAAGTAGTAGAAGACATATCAGCTGTAATATGTAGCAAACACTGGATTGTGTCAACTCATT
This sequence comes from Ramphastos sulfuratus, assembly GCA_013399055.1. Classification (NCBI taxonomy): domain Eukaryota; kingdom Metazoa; phylum Chordata; class Aves; order Piciformes; family Ramphastidae; genus Ramphastos; species Ramphastos sulfuratus. Next base: position 21,732 of record WBNM01010157.1, on the reverse strand, counting down.
CTCATACATGAACCTTCTATCTTCTCTTCANCTGGCCACACTGCTCTTGCTGCAGCCCAGGACTCAGTTGCTCTCTGGGCTGTGTGTGCACACTGCAGGCTCATGTTGAGCTTTTCATCACCCCAGACCCCCAGGACCTTTTCCTCAGGGCTGCTCTCCAGCCATTCAACATGCAGCCTGGAGTTGTGCTTGGGATTGTATGACCTTCCCAAATACAGAGTAGGACTTCAGTACAAGGTCTACCCATCATTGGAGTCACTTACAGTAGGTAAGGCTCTAGCTCAAAAGCAGCCCCATTGATTTGCACTGATTAGTACTCCTGGTCCCAGAGTAAGTTATGCTCTGTATGAGGACTGGGTGAGAGTAACAGGGTACCCAAAATGAGACCTTGTGCTTTCTAAATCAGGAAAGATGACTGTGTTCTTTTTATGCTTTGAAGTTTACTTTATTTAACAAAAAGTCCAAAGTGACTGTTATCTCTTTGGCCCTCAGGAAAGTATTTGGCTCTGCAGTATTTTGAGTTCTTTCCAAATCAGGAGAGGTGAGCAGTCACTTTGGTCAGGGGGTGTGTTGGAGGTGTCCACAGTGATAGGTGAATACATCAGGCATGTCTCTACCAAGAGGCTTGGATTTCCATCATAGTGTGCATATGCACAGCTATAATAATTTTATTACATCAGAACTCACTGCTCCAAATCCATGTCTTCAGCCTGAGCTCTCTTTTTTCCAGGGCCAGGAGAGCAGATCTAGTAAATCAATGTGAGTTTGAAGACAGGAGTGCCATGGTGCTAGGTGCTTGTGTAGTGCCAGGTACTGCCACATATGCTTTTTGGTTTGTCCTGCCCCATGTGTTCTGTGACTAGATTGTGCTGAATGCCTCATACCAGACTCTAGACTTGGAGCTGAAGTGCTGAACAGCAGGGACTGTTCCAGGGCTGACTGCCCATTGGAGCTGTTGGCACAGGCTGACTCTGGGTCCCTTTGCCTCTGAGAGCTTATCATATGAAGAAGACTCTGGTAGATAGTCTTTTGAGAAGCAGGTCCCTGAACAGTAAAGTTGAACCAGATGGTGCCTTTATTTTCACTTTGGGAAATCATGTCTGAAGGCATCACTCACTCTCTCTTTCTTTCTTTCTTTCTCTCTTTCTCTCTTTCTTTCTCTCTTTCTCTCTTTCTCTCTCTCTTTCTCTCTTTCTCTCTTTCTCTCTCTCTCTCTCTCTTTCTTTCTCTCTCTTTCTCTCTTTCTTTCTTTCTTTCTTTCTTTCTTTCTTTCTTTCTTTCTTTCTTTCTTTCTTTCTTGCTTTCTTTCTTTCTCCAGGAAAGTTTACAAAGTTTGCATAAATCCTTGGATTGGGAGATTTAATTCAAGTTCTCACTGAATGTTGGTCAGCAGCAATGTAGTGCTGCCAATGGTTCTTCATCTGGTAACAATATCTGGTCACCTGATGAAGCCAAACTTAATGACGAGTGTCATGAAAACCAGCTGCAGATGGATTTCACAGCTGTAATTAGTTTTAGCAGCCATATACAGTAATGTGTAAACAGAAAGACATATGAATGTAATGGGAAGCAGTAGCCAATAACATTTCCAGAAAGTATCCATCCCTACTGAAAACTTCCTCATGTAGCTATGAAAACACTGCTTGCCTTTTCCAATGATAGTGCCATTAAACTCTCTGAGGGTGGGACTAAATTATCTTGGCAGTGACCTCTGCAAGACTGACAATGTAGAGTAACATGAGGCTGGTTTAACCCCTAGCGTGGAGTAGTTGCCATATGACCTGACTGCAACAGCCTGCAGAAGGCTGCTTCATGGCCTCTGAGAGGGAGCCAAGGCTGAGACGCAGCTCTGTGGGCTAAGGCAGGGAGGAACATGGGCACCACCACTGCGTCTGTTGTAAATTGCTGTCTTTACTGCTAACCCCTGACATTCTAAATTCATGACTTACACAATAGAGATCTAGTCCTAACTTGTTTTTTGAGCTCTGAGAAAGTTTTGAGACTTATTTCTCTAATGAGCAATGAGAGAGTTAATTTGAATATTCAAATAATGAGAGCTGAGGTCTTTCACCTCCAGGGAAAGAAGTTTTAAGAAAATAAAAATAAACCAAAGAAGAATTTTTGAGTAAATTCTGCTAACTTCAAATGATCTGGCAATACTACATCCCTGTGACCTTCATTAGGTATTACATCTATTTCTACCCTCAGCCCTCAAGGCAAAATTGTTAATACTTGATAAAATGTATACTAGAAATGGCCTAGTGCACTGCTTTGAAATAAACAGAAGCTGAAGAGCCACCCCTTCTCTGCCAACACAGAAGCACTTCAGCATTACACAGCTGTATGATAGGATGTGTCCATGTAGGAGAGACTCAACCTCTGTGCTGGTTGTAAAGCTGTGGGGAAGTGGGGAAGCACCAACCTGCTCCAAGTTCTTTGCAGCCTCAGTGAATGATGGGGTGAAATCAGCAAGGGCACAGCCAGTGTCAAGCTGTGCAATTCCCACCAGCTCTAAAACAGGAAAAGCAGAAGAGACCAAAGTTAATAGTTAGGTGTGAATCCAACCTCAAACATGTGTGTGCTAGTTTGAGGCTAGTTAGTATATTTTACTGAGAGAAATTAAATCTTTAGCTGTGAGAAAGAAAAAAACCCAACAGTAACCTATATCACTCATTCTTCTGCTGAGAAACACAACTAGTCAAAATATAGCTAAGACACTTCTCACACACTTCTGAGTTAGTTCTCCGTAGTTGTTCTGCTCCTTCACTCTGGAGGTCTGTGGTGGCTTTCTGCCTTAACTCTAATCTGACCTAAACCTTTTATTTCCTCTAACCTCATTGTTGTCTTTTTTTTGACATCTGTGATGATTTGGGAGTTACCTGCCCCCCCACNCCCTGGAGGTGTTCAAGGCCAGGTTGGACGAGCCCTTGAGTGACCTGTACTAGTGGGAGGTGTCCCTGCCTATGGCAGGGGGTTGGAACTGGATGATCTTTGAGGTCCCTTCCAACCTTACCATTCTGATTCTATGATTTCTGAAGGGAGGGAAAAGGAGGGAGAGGGGAGGAAGGTTTGGGTTGGGAGCCTCCTGACAATCTGATTGTTTTGGAGGGAATTTCTTTTTTTTTTTTAATTACTTTTAACTTGTATATAACTGTATATTGTGTATATATCTGCTTGTAAATTGTGCTAAGCCATTCATTCCTTAACTTCCAGCGGGCTGAGTCTAGTCTGAGTGATTTCATTGTGTGTGTGTGGGGTAACTCCCAAACCATCACGCATGTGACAGTCCCAGATCTTTCAAAACTAGTTAGGTTAGGAGATAAGTTCCATCAATGAAAAATAACTCAGAAATCATGAAGTCCATAAAATATACATAGAACTTCTATTAGCTGTCTTTTGGGGGCATATGTCGTCAACATTTTAAGCTCTAACACAAAAAGATTAAAAACTGCTTAAAATAAAGAGCTAAACAAAACATGTCCCTGTTTGCCTTTCTCAGGTAACCATTTGTCTCCAGAAGTTGAAGCTTTAAATAAATCATCAACTACTGTAATAAGCCTGATGCAATTGCACAAGATTTGGCAATCCCGAGGATAAAAACCACTTTTGAACTACGTGAAACTATGAAGATTAAACACTAGATGGAGTAGTTGGACTAGAATTAAATTCAGATTTGTAAAGCCAGGTTAACATCAGAGCCACTGTAAATATTTTGAAATCAGGGGCACAGTTCTGACAGCATGTTTCTCCAAAAGCATCAGTTCAAGGAGTTGGACTTGATGCTGCTAAATTCTTTGGAAACAATCACAAGAAGAGTTCTCCCTTCAGTTTCTCTGCTCTGAGGTCTTGAAGCTTCAGGACAAAGAATTAACGCGTTGGCTCTGCACATGGCTGAACTGTAGGCAGCCCCCATATAAACAGCAAACCAGTTTCACACTCTGCCAAAAGCTATTCTGCTGCAGGTATAAGAAAGGAGGTGTCTCTCTCCATGAGCTCCTTCCTCTCTGTCTTCTTTTCTTTTCCGTTTTCCTACTCTCTTACTTTGTGAAGATACTTTGGGAGGCATTGATGCTCCTGCTGCCTTACGCACGCCTTCTATCCATGCTGCATCTTGTCTCCTCATTCCCAACCATCATTCCCTTTTGTGGGCACCACCGTTTGTGCAGCTGCTTGCTGAACCAGGTTGGAGAGCTGGCGAAATGGAAAAGTCACCTGGCCAAAAAAAACCCAAAAGGAATATAGCTGATGTACCTGTGTGATGTCTTCTGTCTCCAGGAGGGGGCTGCTAAGGCAGGAGGAGTGAAGCAAGATAACAGAGTACATGTTTTCACGGTCTTTGCAAGATGTAGAAAGCCTGTGTTCCCCCATGAATCTATACTGAGACAGAATACAATATCCTGATACATCAGTGCAAGGCGAAAGCCATGCAGCCCCTCAGTGTGCCTGAGCCAAGTCTTTGACAGCAGGAGGCTTTACACCCACTCTTCATCTCTGGCTATGCAGAGCAGCCCAGCAGCTCCTGGGTCAGGGTGCTAGCCCCACATTGCTGCCTTGCCCTCCACGGCACAGTCATGGCAAGGGGGCCTGCAGCCCTGAGCCTGGCCTGCCAAAAGCTTTCCAGCCCCAAGTCATCTGAACTTTAAGCAGCGAGCTGCCCCACCTCCCAGCTCTTCACCAAGTGGGGGTTACAATGTGTGGTCTGTTTGTGAAAAGGGGCTTTGGAGGCCTAAAACAAATTGTCCTCAAGGCCCAGGACAGTGTTGCCTATTCTCTCCCACAGATGGCCCTGTGAGGACAGCATCTCTCGAGAGCAGCAGTCGGCAAATGCGCTTTTGACCTTTTCAACTTATTGTATTGGTATCTAGCCAAACAATTTAAGTTCATCTGTGGTGTGTGACACTCAGGAAACAGAGGGATGACATGCATGCTGTTTCCTACCAAGTAATAAACTGCCTTTTGTGGTGGAGTGAATGAGGACTTTGCTGCTGATGGCCAGATGCCGCCCTGTGCTGTGCAAGCACTGAGGGGAGCAAAGAAAGCCTTAAAGGGCTTGAGAAGCTCAGACTAGAGGGAGGTACAGAAAAAAACCTTCCTCCTTTCTTCCCTGCAGGTAACAAGTAGATCCTTGCAGTGTTCCTTCATGGATGAAATCCTGACCCCACTACAGCAGGGGGTTTGACACTAACACTGGTGGGGCCATCACTTTACCCCACATAGTGTGGCATCTTTTTAAGCCTGAAAGCAGCAAAACAAAAGCTTCTCCAGCTGCTGAACACTTGTGTGCCAGATCCTCTGACTTGCCCGTGGTTGATCTTCATGCTTAAATTTCCTCAAGGGGCTTGCTTATTCCTCCAATAGGACAGAAGGTCAGACCTGGCCTCAGCATGCTTGCGGGCTCCACCATGAGCCTGACAAGAAGGTGAGGTGGCAAAGTTAGCATCAAGCAATTTTTTATACTCAAATTACAATGCTCAGGAAAGCATTTGAGTTTAGTTAAACTGAAATTTTTCTGGACTTCTGTTTAAGTGACTAAAAAAATGGGGTTTTTTTTAGCTACTTGTTGCTTTATATATTGAGGTGGTGGCATGTGTGACATCAGGTACCAACCAGCCATAGTCATCAAGACTATAGTTGCGAGTGATCTCTTTCTTCAGAGCTAGGTGGAACTGCTGCTGGTCAGTGAAGATACATAGTGAGACAAAAGTTGAATTTCCTTTCTGAAGAAGAGACTTCTTTGCTGTGAGCATTATCAGACTCTGGAGCAGTTGTCCAGTGAGACTGTGGAGTCTCCATCTATGGAGATACTCAAAACTCGATGACACAGTCCTGAGCAATCTGCTGTAGTGGAGTCTGTCTAAGCAGATTGTTGGACTAGATGATTTTCAGAGGGCACATCCAATCTCAGCAGCTCTGCAATTCTGTTTTTATTTGCACAAAGCTGGGCTACGTTTTGGTGCAGATCCACATTTCCCATTGGATTTCTGCCCAACACCTGCTCACAGCCCTGGAAATCATGCAGGTGGTTTTGCAGGCCACTGTGTGGTGGCTTGGCAAGAAGGTTATCTCACAGGCGGCCTAGCTGCTTCCTTTTCCAACATCCTTCCAAGATGCTCATAAATATGGCATTGACTTTCTCATGAGAGGGTTCTCTACAGGTGGAATTCCTACTTCTCGTATTGATCCTGGAGAAATATTCTTGTCTACACAGACAAGCTTCCATTATGTACTTGTGGTACAGGAGTCACCATTTGCAATACATACACTGTTTATCACTTGTGTCTTACTGCTACCATTTGCAAAGGTTTATGTAGCGCATAGTCTTTATTTTAGTGCTCTGCACAATGACAAATTCTGCATACTTGTAATTCTTTCCTTTTGTCTCTCTCCCAGTTGTGAAAGTCCTCAGCCCAACAGGCACCAGAGGCAAATCTCTACTTGCAAGTCATTTTGATTGTACAGTATTGATTGTTGACTGACACATGACTTTTAGCTAGCCTTTATGTCATATTTCTTCCCCCAAACTTGGTGGGATCAAAATCTTTCTTACAGGAAAAAGGTATAAACCTGACCCACATTGAGTCCCGACCTTCTCGTCTCAACAAAGATGAGTATGAATTCTTCATTAACTTGGAAGGCAAGAATGTCCCAGCACTGGATAAGATCATCAAGTCCTTGAGAAGTGATATTGGAGCAACAGTCCACGAGCTTTCACGAACCAAGAAGAAGGACACTGGTAAGGATACATTGACAAGAGTAATGCTGACAAAGAGTATTATGTCACATACTGAAATTACTTCTTTTTCCTGTTACAAAGAAGTTCCTCTTGGATCTGTATAGCTGCATTTCCCTCTTTCTGTCCAATCTGCCTATGCTGTAAGCTTTTTTGTTTGGAGGTTTTCTCTCAGTGTAAACTATATTTTGCCGTGCTTTTGACTAGGTCTTCTGGGAAATGATGTTATGGTGTTATGGTGTCATGTTTTGTTGATTGTTGCAGGTAAATCTATTTTCTGCTTGCAGCCTCTGCCCTATTTTAAAATGGGCATCATTTATACGCAAAGCTTTTGGGAAGTCTTGCAGGGTAGGCAGATGTGTGTTCCTGACACACACCTGTGATTTAGAGGGCTAACAGACATGCAAGGAGGCCCCATACCACTGTGTTTAATACAGCTAGCTTAAGTTTATTAAGCCCACTGACATGTTGCTTGGAACCTCTGATTACCATTCCACAGTCTTTGGACCACTAAGCAATGAAAGCCGCCACAGGGCTGGTACATTTTTAGCCTTTCCCTATGTTCTCTGAGACTTTGAGGGAGACAACAAGGATCTCTGTGTGGGCTGCACTACATCTGTCAAGTTACTGATTGTCCTGATTCACAAAGCCCCCACAAAATCAATCACAATTTTAGAAGGTAAACAGTTCCAGGAAAATCTGCGACTCTATGTATGGGCTTGACTGGAGATGGAAGATCAAATCCCCTGAGAAATCCAGGCCTTGATCTGTCTTCTTCTCCCTACCACTCCATCCTCATAATAAATCTGTGTCTGCTCAGTACCCAGCAAAGTCAAACCTCTACAGTACCATTTTGTGGAAAACTGCCACCTATTGAAGACTGCCTTTTGCCTTCCTAAGAAAGGATGGCTCCTTGGAGTCCCCAGGGAGGTTACTGAAAGGGTATCCTGGAGATGTTCACAATGCCTGCACATTGTGCGTCCGAGCTGGGGAACCACCCTACCTTGAACACTTCCCCAGACAGAACTTGGGTGAAAAGAAGCTGTATTTTAACTTGTAAGTGATACACAGATCCCGTGAACACAGTCAGACTTTGCCATCTTGTATAGTGAGTCCATTCAGAGTCAGTCCATATGGGGCCAACACTAGCAGGTGAGTACAATTGTGACAGGTCATCTTAAAAATAGATGTAAAAATTTAAATCAGAAGACAGGGAAGAAAGTCCTGCAAGAGGTTATGTGATCTTTTCCCTGGCAAAAGGCAGGACCAGCTAAACCATCATGTTCACTGAGCACTGGAGGTTTCTGGGCTCTGCACTCTGCACTGTGAAGCTCCCCTCCTCTGACTACTCTAAACTTGCTGAACCGAGACCTGATGACTTCTTCCCATGCCTGCCTTGGACACTGGCAACAGAAGATACTTCTCTTTAGACCAGCCTTCTTGATCTCTGATGACAGTATCCTGCCCAACCTCAGCCTTCTCTTCTTGGGACACATGGTTTAGGGGCTCTTGGACAATCATATCACTCTTCTCTGGAGTGTCTCCAGTAGACAGATAAAATCTAGATAGAACTATGGGCTATAACCACTCCATTGCTCTGGTGAGCAATTGATTTACTATTTATCAAACCACTTGTTGCTTATGTACTGTTTATTTGAAGGATCCTTCACACAAAGTCCATCTGTTCTTCAGAGTCTTTTATTCAGATTGGAACCCAATGGTGAAGGCCTAACAAACCAAAAAGTGGCAGTAAAGTGCTGTTACAGTGCCTTTCCCCTTGTCAAATATATTTGTGAACTCACAAATCACTCTGGCACAAAGCTTATCAGAGAATCATAGAATTCTTTTGGTTGAAAAATACCTCTAAGACTGAGTCCAACTGTTAACACCACCATGGCCATTAAACCATATCTTGAAGTCTACATGTCTACATGCTTTTTTGAACACCTACAAGGATGCTGACTCTATCACCTCTCTGGGCAGCCTGAACACTCTTTTACTAAAGAAATTTTTCCTAATATCCAATCTAAACCTCCCTGGCATAATTTCAGGCCACTTCTTCTCATTCTATGATGTGATACTAGGGAAAAGGGACCAATGCCCACCTCATTACAACCTCCTGTCAGGTATTTGTAGAGAGTATCACAGTATCACAGTATCACCAAGGTTGGAAGAGACCTCAAAGATCATCAAGTCCAACCTGTTACCACAGACCTCAAGACTAGACCATGCCACGTCCAAACGTGCCTTGAACACCTCCAGGGACGGTGACTCCACCACCTCCCTGGGCAGCCTATTCCAGTGGTGAATGACTCTCTCAGTGAAGAATTTTCTCCTCACCTTGAGGTGAGAGCGGTAACTTCTCCCCTCAGCATCCTCTTCTCCAGGCTAAACAACCCCAGTTCCCTCAGCCACTCCTGATACGAGTTGTTCTCCAGGCCCTTTGCCAGCTTTGTTGCCTTTCTCTCTGTCTGCCCCTACCTACTTTCAAGCACATCAACACTCCCACCTAATTTGGTGTGATCTGCAAAATTATTGAGGGTGTACTCCATTGCTTCATCCAGATCAATGACAAAGATGTTAAACAGAACTGGCCACAACACTGAGTCCTGGGGAACACCACTTGAAACCAGCTGCCAACTGGCTTTGACTCCATTCACCGCCATTCTTTGGGCCTGGCCATCCAGCCAATTTTTCACCCAGCAAAGCATCCAAGCCATGAGCAGCCAGCTTCTCCAGGAGGATGCTGTGGGTGACAATGTCAAATGCCTTACTGGAGTCCAGATAAACAATATTCACAGCCCTCTTCTCATCCACTAAGCTAGTCACCTTGTCATAGAGGGATATCAGGTTCATTAAGCAGGTGCAGCAGACATGACTAGAGCCTAGTCCTGTGCAAGACCTGGTATGGAGTGTTGGCATTCTCATGAAGTAGAGGGAAGGGTTGCCCTTCTGTGCTCCCTGAGTTTGGCATGCCCATTTGAACACTTAGATTTACCTTCTGGTTTTTAACTTCTGGCTGCAGTAGCTCCATACTTGTGGGACACTTGTATCTTTGAGCTGAGATGAGAGAATAGGAGGAAGAGTCCCACAGGGTGACCTTTCATCCATCTCTCCACTTTTTGGACTTGTGAATGCCCCTCACTCCTGCTATTGAAACTAAGGAGGGTCTACCACCCACTTTGGTGGGAGCAGAGAAACTCTCCATTCCTGTAAGAAGTCTCAGGGAGGTCAGTGGTAATTCTGCCCTTGGAAGAAAATAAGGATAGATTTTGTGACCCGTCCATGCTCCTAATTGTTAGAGATTTGCTGGAGTTCAGGCTGCTGGGTACAGTGGTGGCTGCCCAGCATCCAGTCTGAGACACACTTAAATGCCTCTTCAGATAACAGATGTGATTTTAATAGGATTTTGGACTTTAAATACTTTAGGTCTGGATCTTCCTCTTCCTTCCTAGGAACAACATGAAAGGACATTAATACCTTCTTGAGATCAGTGCTGGTAATCCTTTTACCATTTCCTTTGTGTCCTACCCATGACATTACATTTGAAGATGAAAAAGAAGGCAGATACTCTTTGGAGTCAGTTCTTTTCATTCATGAGATGAAGGGACAAAAGATTGGCTAGGTGATTTATGATCACATCAAATCAAAGAGTTTCTTGTTTTTTGTTTTTTGGTTTTTTTTTAAATTTCTTGTTTCCAGAAGAAAGCTCCAGAGCATAGCAGGCAGGGCTTGCCGTTACTTTTGTTTTTCCAATTATTATTATTAATAGTAAACTTTATTAAATAATAAAGTTGTGTATAAGCATAGACCATAGTCAGATCGAGATACAGCTCTAAGTATCTGCCAAGAAAGTATTGTGAGTGAAATTCTGACCTCACAGAAATCAAAACTCCTGTGGTCAGCTGTAGGATTAGGATTTCACTGCATGATACTGTGCTGATCAAAGGGTTTTTTTGAGCTAGATTATCCTGTCAGTGCTGCAGAAAAGAACTTGATCCCTTTCTGTCTGAGAGGATAACTTGTGTTTGTTTGTTAGTTTCAGTAACTTAGAAATAGTGCAAAGTGGGAGCCATTTATTGTCAAAGGAAGAGAGGAAGACTGATATTTCTTTTTGCCCTTTGCCTTTCTTTTTCTTTTTTTTTTATTTTTAAAAGAAAAATCAAAATTTTTATTTTGATTTCAGCTTCTCTCATATAAGTAGCAAGGGTCCATTTGAGCCAAAATCCCCAGAGAGCCACATTTTGAAAGGTCAAACCAGTTCTCATTAGGGTATAAGCTGCAAATTCTGGACTGAAGCAGCTACACCAGCAGAGTGCAATGGAGCAGTCTGAGTTGTAGGAAGTGTGGTAAGCTGCTGTACTTTATCAGTGATGATATTAACAAATAACAGGCCTTGTGATGCCTTTCAGGTCAGTTTGTCTTTCAGTTTGCCACCTGGCAAATCTGATCATAATCCACAAATGCACTTGTGTGAAATTTTCTTCCTAAAACACAGAATGAGAGCAAAAAATCTCCAGGGATAAAAATATCAGAAATATGCTTTGTGGAAATATTGTCACACTCTTCTCAGTGGGCAGGTGAAGGCTGGGGAATTTTTATCCTTAATGCTGTTCAGGCTCCCATGGGATCAGTTCTTTTCCTGCTGCCTAGAGATGCTCTCAGGCATTCCTTGCTAAGAATTCATTTTGCTCATCTTCATGATTTGAGGAAAAAAAAAATCTATTTTGCTCAGTTTCCTGTAGGAATCACAGAGTAACATTCTTGGGGCTCTGCTTTGCAGACAGTCAGATGAAATTTGGGTATTTTGCCCCTTCTGTTCAGTGCTAACCATGCGTGTATGTATTTTATTGGGCAAAGGACAGATGATTCTTTAGTCACTTTAACTACTCTTAGGGCCTTTGACACACTCAAGTAGTTACAAATATGAGATTTTTATTAAGTGTAATTTTAGCTGAGAGCAGGCCAGTAAAAAGCTCTAAATCTAAAGGTAATTTTAGAGTTTCAGATGAGATAGGGTAGCAGTCACTGGGGCAAAAGCCCTGTGTAGAAATGGAAAGTTTTGTTGTGGCTCTTTTTGTTAAGAAGCTGGGTATCTGCAGTCCACTTGGAGGCCACAAATAAAAGGAATTAAATATTAATCTGTTGCAGCATTAGGGAAATGCAGACAATTTATTGCATTTGTGAGACAGACTGGGAGCTGGGGTTCTGTAGGGGCCTTGTTTGACAAACCCCGAGGCTGGGCAAAGCATTTGGGACCGTTTTAAAAAGGGCTAAACCTGGGCCCTGAACTGCTATAAATTGCATAGACCTGTCTTTGACCCTCTCCACAATAGTCCAAATGGAGGAGTTTTGCAGAAGTCCTCTCTGCCTCTGCTTTGCTGCCTCTTATATAAAAGGCTTATTAGCATTCAGCTAAGCATTTGACCCCACGGTAATTTGGTCACCACTTGGGTGTCCAGCATGATCCCATAAATGCTGCTGTTTCACTTAGAGACAAATCAATATTTATTACTGATCAGCCCACGTTTTCTCCTCAGACCTTCACAGAGGCCCAGTGTTGCAACAGCTTGCCCTGGCAATTCATTAATGGCTGTGCAGGCAGACAGTGAGTCTGGTGAACGGACTGGAAGAGAATGTTGCAAACAAAATATGGGCCAGATTCAGCCAGGGGGTAATTTGATTTGATCTTTTAAATAGTTGCTGGGAGGGCTGGAGATAGCCTCCTGGCACACCACAGCTAGGCAGAAGACCTAGTAGCCCTTCTGTGTCCTAGTCCCTAATGTGTGGTCTATATGGACTTGGTGTCCACCCTGGGGCCGTGTACAGGAACTTCAATCCTTTTTTCCGTGAGAGTTGAGAAAGCTCAGAGCTCTCCAAAACCCAACTTAACATCAGCTATGCTGATGCAAATAGCAGTAAGCATCCTTCAGGGTTTCCCTTTCGCAGTCTTCTGCTTTCATCCATCTCTGTGAGCTTGGAGCTGCTCTCTCTTACCACTGGTGCCTGGGGCAGAGGTCTTTGGAAAACAGGCCAGGTACCTATAGGAGCTTCATGGGTAGAAGACGAGTTGTTGCTCATGAATAGGGATAAAACAAGCCACCTATCTCCATGCTCAGGACTGATACTGCTTCAGCCCAGGAGACAGTCTGTCCCAGAGTTCATCATGAGCTGTACTCTGGGGATCTTGAGAATAAAATATGTTTAATGAAAGTAAGTGACTATTATATATCCTTTTCTCCCTTCTTGAAGTTGCTGTGATTCCTATCATGCTCACCTAGTCCTTTCTGGTTCAAAGCAGCAAAAGCCTGCAGACATCACTGCTGAAATCCACTGCGATCTTCAGCCACCACCAATCTGTGCAGCTCAGAGCACGCAGGTCATGGTGCGTCCCTGAGAACAGTGGTTACTTGCTCCAACACTGACAAATATTTTGCTGTGAATCTGCCAGGCAGCTTTCCCCCCGCCTCCCTCCCACCCAGATATCTAATTGCAAAACATCAGTGTGTTTTGTGAGAGTGAGGTGTCTGAAGTGCAACAGTGAAGTGATTCCCCGAGCAGCACACAAAGCTCAGCGGCAGAGCTAGGAGATAGAATAGGTGCCTGACTGCCATATAGAAATTAGGGGCAGAATGGATGTGCTCAGGCTTAGCATGATATGAGTAATGACTTCTGTCTAGGACTCAGATACTCTTTTTTTTTTTACTCATCCCCTTTGACTAATTTTAACTCGAAGGATGGAAGGTGCAGGAAGGTTGCTAGCAGTAGGGCGTTTTTAGAGAAACGGAGAGAGGAGCGGTACGGCCAGCAATAGTCATTCGGGGAAGATCTTCCAGGGGCTGCTGTCGCCATCTAGTGGCTTTGTCAGGCCAGGGCAACGCAGAAGGAGGGGGCACAAGAAACTGCACATGCTGGGGAAGAGAAGGGAGGAGCATCCGGGAGTACCGCGGAGCTGCTGCTCGGGATCTCTGCAGCTCGGTTAGTCCGAAACCTCCCCTGGCTGGCAGCCACCAGCTGCCTGCTCTTCTTGGCCCGGCTGAAACAAATCCAAGGGCTCCCAGTGGGAGTGCTGAATGCAGACAGGCTGCTGGGTGCTTCAGGTCAGGCGGAACGAGCACGCTGCGTCGGGCACAGCTGCAGCCACCCAAAGTGTGTCCTGTAAATCTGCTGCTGCTGCTCTTTGCCCCTCAGGGGCTTTAGGAATCATAGAATCATAGAATCGTAGAATCATAGAATCATAGAATCAGTCAGGGTTGGAAGGGACCACAAGGATCATCTAGTTTCAACCCCACCCTGCCATGGGCAGGGACACCCTACCCTAGACCTGTCTGGCCAGAGCCTCATCCAGCTTGGCCTTAAACACCTCCAGGGATGGGGCCTCAACCACCTCCCTGGGAAACCCATTCCAAACTTGGCACCACAAGTGCTCTCCGTGTTAAGCTCAGTAGAAAGCAAAACTGAATAGTTCTGGAGACAGAGCGATCCTCTTAACCCTTGGTGATCCACCAGGTCTGGGATGAGCCGCACCAGAAAGGTGCTGCAGGGAGCTCATGCAGCAGCTGCAAAGCTGAAGATCATGTTCCCTAGGCACAAACTGCAAACTTAGACAGGGAGGTATGGCTGAATGGCAGTCCTACCAGCTGAGCAGAGAGACACACTGAACCAGGAGCTGTTTTCCAAGCACTAACCAAGCCAGCGACACCCATTTGTGCAAGAAAGTCACTAAAAGAACTGCGAATGTTTTACTGATAGACTGTCAAGAGCCCCTGGGCTGGGATCAGAAGATCTTTGGGTGATACTAGCCTTGAAATCCATATTGCTGACTTGTACTCAGTGTAGGGAGCATATGGGACATGGTTGCATGGCTCGAGTGTCTAGTACATACTCATATGGAGGTTTTGTGCCATATCCTTAGAACAAGTGTGGTAGAACTGGAAGCGGTGCAGAGAGAAGTGATGAGAGTGCTCAAAGGCAGCCCACGGTTTCTCGGCTTGAAATATACAGGCAGCTTCAGCCAGGAAGATGGGTGGTAGAGGGAGGATCTGACAGGGAGTTATAAAATCCTAGATGGCCTGGAGAAGGTGAATAACAACAAATTTTGTTTGTATGCAGGAACTAATTAACATCAAATGAAATAATTGAGTTTAAAACAAAAGGGAATAATTTTTCATATTGCATGTAAAGAACTGACAGAGCTAAGCGCTGCAGAGTTTCCTGAAGATAGATGTGTACATGGGCTCAAAGAGCAGTGAGTGTTGTTTGTGAGAAGTTCATCACAGGCTGCTATATTCAGGCATGGCTGTAGCATCTGACTTAAACAGAAGAGAAGGGAAAGGAAAGAAAAAAAATTTAAAAAGACAGCTAGGTCAAAATGCCAAAAAAGTAAGAATGAGGGAGCAGAAAGTATATTAATTAAATATTAATTAAATGAATACCTTATTGTATAAGGACTGCAGTAATCCAATGCTTATCTGAGGTATTAGGGTGTCATTTATAATTCTGTTTCAGCATCCTTGGTGGCCTTAAGAGAGAGATTTTCAGTGGGTCAAATAGTCCTTTATCCTTCTTGTCATGGGATTTCTTGCTGTTCCTCTGAAATGTCTGATTCTAGCTGCTGTGAAAGGAAGGATACTCTGGAAAAATTGCTACCTTTTGGTAAGCAAAGAGACCAGAGTAATAAACAGAAAATCATAAATATTACAAGCCAGCTCTCCACCAAGCACTACACATTCCTAGTGCTCTAAATTCTTCCAAAAGTGCAAAACTGCCACAAATTCAAGACAACTTGCACGACTTGTTCTTGTACTACAGGGAAAGACCATTACTGTCCAAAGAATTTAGCACCTTGTTTATATTTGTTTATATTTATGGTAAAAAGATGGAACGACCAGAAGGTGGCCCTAAACAAGTAATGAAGAATACCAGTCTCTATTTCTTTTCTATTTTGCAGTGCCGTGGTTCCCAAGAAGTATTGAGGAGCTGGACAGGTTTGCCAATCAGATCCTAAGTTATGGAGCAGAACTGGATGCTGATCATCCTGTAAGAAACAGAGCTTTATATTTTTATCATGCTTGTAGTTATTGAGACAGCTGTTCCTGCCATTTACATTTCCTCTGCTTTAGGACAGGTCTAGTAGACTAAGTCTCACATGATTTAGAACAAGAGGAGTACCACATTTCTAGAGTTAGAATCAGCTCAATCCCTGGTGACGAAGTAAATCAAGCCAAAGGCTGCTTTAATTCGAGCAAATACTAGGAGACCTTAAAATTCATAGTGATCATTAGAGTACAGGGCTACCACAAAGACACTTCTGGTTTTCCCAGGTGGCTCTGATCTGGTGACTTCAGACTCATTTTGTGAATCACTAGCAACAAAAACTTCAGAAGCAATACACAACAGCCCAGAGACAGGAATACTGGTTTTTGGTTTGCGTTGTTTTGGCTTTTTAATCTTTGATTACGGTTATGTGCTTGTTAAATCTGACGTGATTGTTGTATGGTGAAATACAACAAAACCCAAGATCCTTGTTTCAAAAGGTTTGTGGTTTAAGTGGTAGGGTCAGAAAGTTTTGTTCACTGGATTAAGATGCTAAAAAAAAAAAAAAATTCACCAGCTTCTCAGCTTTTACATATACAAGAATATTTTCTGCTTCAATTCTGTCTCCAAGCAAACAACAACTTATTTTCATTTGTCAAAACACACCGAGCTCCATGCAGTGCAACAGAAATTGCTGCTATTAGTTTAATTGAGATAGGGTGATTATAAATAAATTACACGCAGCACAACAAAAATTGCTGCTATTAGTTTAATTGAGATGGGGTGATTAGTCATTCACTACCTATTGCTTAATTTGAGATGTGTTATGTATCATGTACAATGATTCGTGATGTTCAGTGTGGTCATATGAAAGGCAGGATGAAAGGAGGTACACTGAGTCAATAGCTCCCTTATGTGTCATGCAGGAATAGACCAAGATTGTGTTTGAAAAAAGAACACAGAACAAAAAAGATACTAAAAGGAATGAAACATCTCTGCTCTAGTTCCTAGAATTAGTTAGAGCAGTTCATGCCTTAAAAAGGAAACCCAGCTGCGAGGGTAAATAGGTGTGGCAGTACGTAGAGTGCAGGAAAAAAAAGAGAAATTAAAGGAGCCTGGTTTTTTACTAGTTAAGTGATAGGGGATTTAATCACAAAAACCTCTATGCCAGGTTTAGTCTTGGGCAGTGCATTTTTAGGCCATTAGTTGCCTCTTTCTGACTGATGTTGTTAGATCTCCACTTGACTTCAGCCGTCTCCTGTACTTGGTTGTGTTTCATGGCCCCTCAATCCATTTGTGCTATGCACACTAAGAGATACATTTGTGAAATGCTGCAGTACCCAGTGGGTCGTTGCTATTTGCCCTGCAGAAATGTGTCCTAACTTGAAAGAACATTTCTCCACTCTTAACCCTGAGGAACATTTTGTCTAAATGGCAGGCACACTCTGATAGGAGAATCATTACCCTAGATGAAGATTTAGAGATTATATTTCTTATCCTTCATTTTATTGGTAATTAGCTGCAGTGGTCAGTCTCCTAACCACAAGGTCTAATTAGACATTCTCTGTAGGAATGAAATCCCTTCAGATGGTTGAATTCGTAGAGCAAATAGGCTTTTAGGGCTGCCAAGTGCCTACTGCTCTTCTAACAGTTTGAAAATGAGCACCTTTAAGCATGGTTCATGCTGAAAATTCACCTGAAAATTCTGATCGAGTAGATGAGTGTGTTTCAAATGTATTTTAGCTGTGCCTCTCTAGATGAGCTCAGCTGGGCCAGGAACTTCAGCAGGCTTTATGAGAAACCAGAAGGACATGGTTATCAGAGTACTTGTTAATTCTGTGTATTGCTTTTGTGGGAGCACCTTGCTGATGCTGTAAAGGAGTGTGTTGGGTTTTGTTTTTGTTTTTTTTGTTTTGTCTTGGTGGTTTTGTTGGGGGTTTTTTTGTGTTGGTTTTTTTGGTTGGTTTTTTTTGTTTGTTTGTTTGTTTTTTTCAAGTGAAAATGAGAAAATGAAGATATTTGGGCAGCAAGAGGTGCTGGGAGGATGAGTCTGAATGGCTGCTCTGTTGGCCCCTGCAAACTGGGAAGGAGCAGTGCTCTGTGTGAACAGAACCAGGCAGTATGGAGGGAGCTTCCTGCATCACCCTCCTGCACTTCCTGGACTGCACCAGGCACTCACAAGGGTGCTCAGTGAGAGGAATTTACCATCTGCATTTATGCAAGGATTGACCATTGCTCTTTTTCTTTAGGGGTTCAAAGATCCTGTGTATCGAGCTCGGAGGAAGGAGTTTGCAGATATTGCCTATAACTACAGACAGTGAGTTCTCAATGTGTGGGCAGAGACCAAGCCCATGTTTCCTGCCCTCTCCTAAGGCTTTTACTCTGCTAGCAAGTCTTGGTTTTCCACAAGCATCCTCCTGTTGCTGGGTTCTCTGATGGCTGCTGTTGGCTTCTCTGTTTGCTGTTGTTGGTGTTTAAAGCTTCCTATTCACTCTTTTATGCCCAAATCACAGTAAACAAAAGTAAATTGTTCCAGCCACACATTCAAAAGAGAATGTCACCTCCCTTCTTTCCCCACAACACAGCTCTTCCCCTGCTTTGTTGTCTAATTGAGCAGGGACTCCATTGCTACTACAAAGACCTGAGTATTGAATAAAGCTGCTTCTGGTCTTCTCCCCATTAAAACAGGGCTGGGGGAGAAGCACCTATCATTTACATTAAAGCAGGAGCTGCATACACTAAATAATGAATAACTTACGGTTCTGATGCTAATCCAGTGCCTGATAGTCTACTTTTATCATGTCTGACCCAGCTGCATCAGCAATTTGAGCTCTTATTTCCCAAGAAAAATAAATGGAAATGATAAATTCAGTTAGAACAGGCTTGCTTGGCTGCTTTCAGTGATCAGATCTGGAGGAGATAAAATTCTGTTGCCAGAGCCATTCATTTATGTCAGTACTACTGGGCCCAATTCCTGCTGAGACTGGTGAAAATTGTGATTGCAAAGGATAAGGTAACATATGTTGTACAATTAGGGCTCCACTTTGTACAGGACCTCAAGGAATAGTCCCTGAGCCAAAGAGCTAATCATCAAATTAAAAAAAAAAAAAAGAGAGAGAGAGAGAGAGAGAGAGAGAAAATTGGACTAATTGATAGAAAGTGAAAAAAAAATCAGGTGAAAAAAGTCAGGAGCCCAGTTCATAGCTAGAAAATTTGAATGAGACTTTGTGACCAGATTTGGATGGATCTAGTGTCCATTAATAGGTATCCTACTGGAGATTTGACTTGCTGGCATAGTGGATAGTAAACTCTGGTGTCTAGCTTGCAGGCTTTCACCAAATCCTACTGCTCTTGCAAGCCCTCCTCTCTACACACAGATGGAAGAGAAAGTAACACAAAATCCCTCCTCTGCATCGAGATAAGGAGAGTTTAATAAGATGATAAGATGCACAGTTACTTCGGCCTATTTGCAGAAGAGCACAGCAAAAATGCAGAAGCAGCAGCTGAAGCCAGGGACTTACCCCTATGCCCTGACCCACCACCATCCCCATGAAAAAGCCAACACCCCAAACCTGTAAACTAAAAGCAGAGCCAGAACACAAAGCCTCTCATGTTACAATCTAAGCTTCACACCCCATGATACTTTGCTCCAGCCAGAACTTTGATTTTGAAGCTGGCATGACAGCAGCAGATTCAACTCAACCCATAATAAAATAAAACAAAACCCACGTTAACCACCTCCTCCTCCAAGACTCAAACCAAAACTATTTTAGAAAGGTGAAGCTATCATATTCCAAGATATAATTTATTAATATTTGGTCTGTTAACCAGGTCCTTGGACACACTGGAAACAGATCCTGTACAGAACAAGACCCATGTCCCCAAAGTACCTTTTAATGTCAATTTCTTGGACTTTGCAATTAGAAACAGTGACAGAGCTAGGTTTCTGGGACTCATGGAATGGAGGTGTCTGGGTTTTGTGACTGGCTGTTGATTCAGGAAGGCTCAGATGAATTCATGATGTCTTTACTTACCCTGGTTGTTATACCTGGCAGACATGCTTTTCAGGGTCTAGAGCAGGGATGAGAGGTCAAAGGAGTTTCTCCAGCATAGGAGGACAGAGATGCAGAGAACTGGCTAGAGAACAAAAGGAAAGGGACAATGAAAGTTATCAGGCTTCATGTGAAGTATCTGAAAAGGTAAATGTACTTTGCTTGTGAAAGTACTACCCAGCCATAAAGGTGAGGTGGCTCTGTGGTTGCTTGTCTTGTACCTTTCTTCCCTCATATCAATTCCAGCTTCTGTGTTCATTCTGTTGCATCTATTTTGTCCCCTTTCTCCCAGCTGTTTTCCTCTCTGTCTTTGATCTTTTGCCTTCTGTCTTGATACATTTATCCATTTGTTTTGTTGAATGTTTAATTTCCACAACTTTGCTTTTAGTTTGCCTTTTCCCTCTGCCTTCCTTTACTTCTGGCCCTCTTAATCCCTGAAATTTTTGAACTGGAATTTGCAAAGTTTTTAAGCCAAGGCTTCCCCCTTGTAGCCCTGAAAGGTAGCTGAGGATTACTTAGGAGTGCTATAGGGACAACAATCCACCAGCAATCCTCATAATTCAGGATGATGTTTAAAGCTCCACAGATCAAGGAGAGTTGATACAGAGAGACAGAAAATGATGGCGCTCCAGAGAAGCTGCCCTGAGGCTCAAGGCAAAAATGAGGGAGTGGGAGATAGTGGGGTGTCATCAGCAGTTTAACAATGGATCTCTGAGGCTTAAAAAAGCTCCAGCATTATTCCAGCAGTGATCTTAACCCTATTAACGTACTTAAAAACTCTTTGATTTTTCAAAGCTGCTGGATTCACCTATGGACCTGTCATTATTACTGAAGAATTGACTGTTCACAGGAGGCCAAAACACATTGCTTGTGATTGTCTAATTCCTGCTAGTTTCAACATGAGCTAAGCATATGGAGGCCTGAGGGTGAGATTTGACTCAAAATTACTCATTACAGTTATAAAAAGTTAAACTGGCTGAAGTCTACATCTGTTACAACATAATCCATAGATGAGAATTTCTCTGCTCTTCCAAGAAGCAGAGTTTTCCGAAGCTGATAGTTTCCCTGTTGTAACCAAAACAAGTAATGTAATGTGCATTAGAGCAAGAAATACAACAGCTGCTGCATATCCGAAAATGAAAATAAATTGAAACCTACAGCCAGCAAATTTTGTTTTAGGAGAACATTTTGATAAGACAAATAAGCACTAATTTACTTTTACCACAATAATGCAAGGAATTGTCTAAAGGCCAGTATCTCAGCTGAAGTCAATAGATTCCTTCCCAGCTTGTGCCTAAGGACAAGTGAGTCTCCTTTTGCACCTGCATGTCAGACCTAATGTACCTTCCCTTCTGTGCCACCTGCTCATGACCAGTTCATATAAAGCTCCTGAATGTGATGCTGCTGGCATTGAACATTTTCTCTGTCACCCCTATGGAAGGTTTCCATTTTCTTTTCAGTGGCCAACCTATTCCTCGAGTCACCTACACAGAAGAAGAAAAGAAAACATGGGGTACTGTCTTCAGGGAACTGAAGACTCTCTATCCAACTCATGCTTGTTATGAACACAACCACGTGTTCCCACTACTGGAGAAGTACTGTGGCTACCGGGAGGACAACATTCCCCAACTTGAAGACATTTCAAAATTCTTGCAGAGTAAGTTTAAAGCATATAAAAGCACCAAATCAAATGAAAGGCCTCAGTTCTCACTAGAGGGGGTGCTTCCAGAGATGGAAAAGCAGTCCCCAAATTATCACAGGCTCCCTATGGTGCTTAGGCGCACTACTTAGTCTGTGTCCCAGGCCCCTTTCTAAAACGTTCAGGGGTGCAGTGGTACAGGTGCTCAGATACTGTGATGGTGGTGTAGACGAGTAGAAAATACCTTACTCTTTCACAGTTGTGCTGGTTTGAGC